>JAXCGZ010022925.1:0-67500 GCA_037179515.1 Halocaridina rubra
AAGGTGGTGGCACTGGAAAACATACAAACAGTTGACTATAAAGAGACAGTAATCGAAAAAATGAAAGACGTTGTGATGGAAAGGGCAAACCCACTCATCAGACAGGCACTTGATAAGGAGAAGACAGTGGTAATCTCAGGCATAAGCGAATCCCAGGAGGCAACATGGCAGGGGAGACTTGAAGAAAATAAAGCTAAGGTTGTAGACCTGATAAGAAAGCTTGGAGTAGTATGTGGTCCTGAGGATATTGTAAACATACACCAACTAGGTAAATATTCGAGGGAAGGAAAGCCGAGACCAACAAAAGTAACCTTTGAGAGAGGGGAAACATGTAGGGAAATATTGTTGAGAAAAAAAAGTCTAAAAGACCTTCAAGAATTCAAAGAAGTGTTCATTAGACGATACAGAACACAGGAAGAGATGGGAAAGATCAAAAACTTGTTGCAAGAGGCAAGAAGTTTAAATGATGAAAGAAATGAAGAACAGAAGAAAATTTTTTATTACAGAGTTCTTCCAGACAAAGGGGAGAAAAAGAAGATAATGACAGAAGATCAGGGGATGGGGCCTCATTAAGATTGTTATACACATGCTGATGGATTAGCTGGTAAGGCAGTAGAATTAAAAGAAAGGATTCTCAACAGTAAGGCAGATATAGTAGCAATTACAGAGACTAAGTTGAGTGAGGACATAAACAGTGTCACAGTTTTTCCTAAGGACTTCAGAATACTAAGGGTTGAAAGATCTGAGAGGGCTGGTGGAGGGATAGCACTGCTCATAAGTGAAAGGATTCAAGTCGAAGAAATAACTTGGCTATAGAAAGTGAGTTCAAGGAATTTCTTGTTGCTCGCATAAATACTGGGTCAGAGAGCATTATAATAACTGTTGTATGCAACCCACCAAGGAACCAAAATAGGCTTGAAGTTTATGAGGAAAGTCATATAGGTACTATTGAAGTCATAAACTCAGTTGTTAACATGGTACGGGAAAAAATGTATGATTTTGATTATGGGAGACTTTAATCATAAAGAGATAGATTGGATAAACTTGACCCACACAGTGGTGAGGACTCATTCGGGGCAAGATTCCTAGATTGCGTACAAGGGAATTTCCTACACCAACATGTAATGGAACCAACAAGGGCCAGGGGTGGGGATGAGCCATCACTACTTGATCTAGTGTTCACAGATAATGTGTTGGATATTGAAAAAATTGAGTATAAACCACCAATTGGAAAGAGTGACCACTGTGTGTTGTTGATGGAGTATATCATTGAAGATATTCTTCCTGAGAGTAGAGGCACTGAGGACATGAGGAGGAACTATCCGAAAGGAGATTACATCAAAATGAATGAGCTTTTTGCAGTTATTGACTGGAAAACCTTATTTTATAACAAATCTGTACAAGAAATGTATGACATCTTTTGTGAGAAATATGGGAAGATAGTAGATTGCTGCATACCTGTCACCAAAGTAGGTGTAATTCATGCCAGAGAGAAATGGTTTGATAATGGGTGTAAAAGAGCTAAGGAGTGGAGAGACAAATGCTGGAAAAGGTATAGGAGGAGAAAAAACATAAATGCCTGGCAAACCCACAAAAGAGCAAGAAATGACTACCTAAGTAAAAGGAGAGAGGCAGAGAGAGTCTATGAGAGGGACATCACCAGGAAGGCTAAAGAAAATCCCAAGCGTTTCCACAGCTTTATCAGAGGAAAACTGAAGGTAAAAGAACAGGTTTTAAGGCTAAAGAGAGCGTATGGAAGCATCACTGAGACGGATGAAGAGATCTGCAAAGATTTGAACAAGGAGTTTCAGTCAGTATTTACAGTAGAAAATACCCCACCCCCTCAGATTGCAGTGATAGAAGCTCAAGGGCCGGTATTAGAGAACATCAACCTTACAGCCACAGAGGTATGCAAAGCGCTGATGGATTTAGATGTTCATAAAGCTACAGGTCCTGATGACATATCCCCTCATGTGCTTAAAAAATGCGCAAACACAATATCAGTGACACTAAGTATCATATTTAAGGAGTCACTGAAGTCGGGGGAGATTCCAAGATGATGGAAACAAGCAAATGTGATACCTATCTTCAAAAAGGGAAGGAGGGATACGGCTCTGAACTATAGACCAGTTTCCTTGACCAGCATAGTTTGCAAAGTTATGGAGAAACTACTAAGGAAACATATCTCTCTTCACTTGGAATCCTTCAACTTTTTGTCAGTGAGGCAACATGGCTTCAGTGAAGGTAGATCAACAGTAACAAACTTATTAGAATTTTATGATGAGGTAAGCCAAATCTTACAGGAAAGAGAGGGCTGGGCAGATTGCATATTCCTAGACTTCCAGAAAGCGTTTGACACTGTTCCACATGGGAGAGTTATTAGGAAGCTGCAATCAATGGCTAAAATAGGTGGAAATGTTTTGGAATGGATACAAACTTACTTAGAAGGAAGGGAACAGAGGGTTGGAGTAAGACACTCAGTGTCTGAATGGAGAAGAGTTAGTAGTGGGGTTCCACAGGGTTCAGTTTTAGGGCCACTTTTGTTCCTTGTATATGTAAATGACCTACCAGAGTCTGTAAATTCATTCATGAATATGTTTGCAGATGATGCAAAGATTGTGAAGAAAGTAAAACACGAGAATAAAGGTAGAGAACTTCAGGAGGATCTAAATAATCTGCATGAGTGGTCAGAAAAGTGGCTAATGAAATTCAGTACTTCAAAATGTAAGGTAATGAGAATGGGTACAAGTGCAAGAAGGCCCAAGCTTGACTACTCGGTGGCTGGAGTACAACTTCAAGAGACAGAAAATGAGAGAGATCTAGGAGTAAACATACTGGCAGATTTGTCTCCAGGAATACATATAAATGGCATAGTAATGGCAGCATATGCATTCTTATCAAATGTAAGGGTTGCCTTCAGGCACATGGACAAGGAAATGTTCAGAAATATTTATGTAACCTATGTGAGGCCAAAACTGGAATATGCAGCCCCCTTTTGGAATCCGCACTTGAAAAAGCACATAGCTAAGCTTGAAAAAGTTCAAAGACATGCCACGAAACTGGTGCCAGAAATACGCAATCTCAGTTATGATGAGAGGCTGAGGGAATTAGACTTACCATCACTCGAAGCTAGAAGAGTAAGGGGGGATATGGAGACAGTCTTTAAATTCCTTCATGGTTATGATAGAGTGGATAGGGATCGATATTTTGATATGGCTGGCTCTAGAACTAGAGGTCATAGTTTGAAGCTTCGTAAGAAAACTTCTTTGCAGGATGTAAGGAATTACTTTTTCACTGTAAGTGTAGTTGATAATTGGAATTCGCTAAGCGAGGAGGTAGTTAATGCTATCTCAATCCATAGTTTTAAGGACAGGTATGATAAGTATCACTAAGTCTAAAATGGAACCGATCAGGAGACGGGAAGATACGAGCTTTGGGCTCTTTCCCGTAAACACAATTAGGTAATCACAATTATGTAATCACTGCATGATATTCCAAACATGCCCCATACTGGCCAACAGTCCAATAAGTAACAACCAGAATGTACCTTTCCCAAGGTTCTCTAAGTATGATTTTAGATATTTTTGAAAACTTCTTTAGGGTAATATTGAGACAGAGGAGGAAGACCTGGAAATACAAAATTTGTGATTCCCTGTCTGAAAACCGGAATGAAACATCGTATTTGGCCACTGGGATATGCCAGTATGCATTGTGTGAGTCAGTGATGGTAGTCATACATTTTTAGGGAACATCCATTGTAGATTTATTACATGTTAATAATATGAACTTGCAACAGGGAGTAGTTGAGAGACATGAGGTTGAGGATAACTCCTGGTTTCTTTGAGATCTTCTTTTCAACAGTGAACAAGCAGTTTCGAATATGAATTATACTATCTTTACTGTCCCTGCTTTTATTACCTCTTCCACAGACCCTTCAAGAATAGTTGATACATGGTGTCAGTGCCTCCTCAGCGGGGAAGAAGATTTCTCTAATTTCCAGATTATGTTTTATTTTTTATTTTTATCAGATAGAAAGCCCATGGGCATGATTTTCCATTCTTCTTGAATGTCCACCGATGACTTCTTACAACGTTGTAGTTATTTCTACCTTTTGATGGAATGGTTGATAAGTCTATCCTAAAATCTTTTCGCCTTTGAGGGGCA
Organism: Halocaridina rubra; assembly: GCA_037179515.1. Lineage (NCBI taxonomy): Eukaryota > Metazoa > Arthropoda > Malacostraca > Decapoda > Atyidae > Halocaridina > Halocaridina rubra. The sequence continues at coordinate 4,165 of JAXCGZ010022925.1, forward strand.
ATGTATTTTTTTTTTTAGTGATCCAGAATACGCAGATCAATGGGAGGTATTTCAAGTGAAGCATCCCTTGACAGACTGAAGTTTTAAGTGTGGGTCTTTTGGTGTGCAATGATTTGTGACATCAGAGATGTTGATGCACTTGACAGAGTCCCCAAACGAGGGTCATTTTTCTAGACTTTGATATCAATTCAGAATCTAGAGGGATGCCAAAAATTGCAAAATTTGCATGCATTTCACAGCCTATTTGTTCATCTCTACCTTTGGAAATATACTAAAGTTATGTGGGACTGGAGGTGTTAAATGTAGAATGGCCAACTACAAAGTTTCATCCCTGACATTAAGAAATCCACTCTCGCTAACAATGTCAGCTTTAAAAGGATTTTAGCTGATGCATTTTAAGCATTAGCAGTAATGGCATCCTTGATGGACTGCAATAAAATTCTGTACTAGGAGACATTGCCAACCGTTCATGTACACTTTTCTTAGATTCCACTCCTCCAAAAGAATATACCTTTTGGATCAACAGGTCCTTAGGCAGATCAAGCTGCTTCATTGCAGTGCCCGATAAAATTTTTCCATCTCAGTATTTCTTGGAAGTTCCCTTCCTCATCAGCGTTACTTGTACTTATATCCCCAGTAGCCACATATACAGTGGTCCTGCATCTTTTGTGGTCAGTTGGTTACACAACTCCCCAGGTAAGTCAAAACCAGTGACTGTTTAAAACTCTTACATAAAAGTACTTAAATATCTTTCAAGTAACCTATTCTTAACTTCCTATATACCATACTTTAAATCATGCTTAGCTTACTGCAATGTATTTGAGCTTTATCTAATAGCCATACTTTATCTCTGTTGAGATAATTTCATAGCTCGAGATGTGGGAAACACTGAAGACTGTCTAGTACCAATGTGATGAAGTGACGAGATGAGAGGCACTGTAGGTAAGAAATATGGCAGCAAGCTAGCTTAAACCCTCTGACAAGATACCAAAAGGATCATCTACACTATCTTCCCCCGGAGAAATGTCAACGCTTTGGTGGAGGCATAACATCGGATCTGTGTTGATTGATGGCAGAGGATTTTAAAGAGTGTAATTTCTTGGTAAATCATTATTTATAGGAAGATTGTCTTCTATATCTTGGCTTTGTCAAACAACTGTCTCATTGCTTTAGCTTAGCTGTCTATGGGCGATAAGAATTCATGCTATTGAAGTTTTATATTCCTTTAACATATCATTCTAAACTTGAGCCTTGTGAAGTATTGACGCCAACCGTTCCAATGTCTGCAGTGATGGATGAAACTCCATATCCTCAGTTTCTTCTTCCTCTCCTATCAACGATTCAGAAGTTCAGCTAAGGTCTAAGTCAGTAACGATTTCTATGTGCATTTCATTGTATTGCAAAACGTCTTCCTTAATCATGTCAGAGGTCTTGCCCATCAACTTCTCTGACAATATCCAAAATTTCCTTCGATTGCAAGGAAGCCTTTGTTTTACTGCTCGATTCTATGATGCCTTCAAATAGGCACTGACTGTCTCCTGCTTAAGGGCATCAAGAGTCTCAGCAAGAAACTCAACTGCATCTACGATTGAGAAACTTTTCAATAAATCCCCGATGCTGCAATCTGGCTTGGCATCAACTTCAGCACAAAGCCTGGCAAAGGTCAATTGGGTGTACATCATTTTCACACACTTCATGATGCCTTGATCAAGTGGCTTTAGCAGTAACATTACGTTTGGAGGCAAGATGAGCACATCAACGTGTTCACTTCTCATACATCAGGGGCTTGGTATGGTTGGTAGCATTGTTGAGAATAAAAAGGAATTTGAATGGCATTTTCCTCCAAAAATGACCCATTTCATTTAAAGTTCATGACTTACTGCGAGAGGTACTCTTTTCCATGATTACTTTCTTGAGATATTTGAAATTCACGGCTGCTGCCTCCACATCAGCTGACCTCGATTTTCCCATTATTTTTATATTCTCCAAGATATGACACTTTCTAAACTATAAAGCCATCCCTTGATAGCTTTAAAGACCTCCATATCACCCTCACTGTAATTTTGTACAATGCCTATGCACGCAGAATATATACAACTGGGACATACTGGTGCAACATTCTCTCAAACCATATAATAAATGATTTCTCTGTCTTAACGAGCAGTTTATCATGAACCCGAGAATCTACTTTCGCTATTGCAGGCAAAACACGAACACTTTGACAATTTCAATTTCATTGTTTTATTTTCCCCCATTTTCAAGCTACTTTGGCCAGTGACATGGTTTCCAACTGATCCAAAATTCCCTGCTACATTGGTGATTTAGCACATCCATAGCCATTTTTGGCTTTTCAACACTGTTCTTACCACAACATTATTTGTAAATTTTCTCAAAATTGTGGTACAATTAGGGAATGCATCAAATCAACACGAATAGTGAGACTGAATGTGCCTCTAATCAGTACTAGACAAAGACTAGGGAGCTTGCCCGCCACCACCCAATGGATGTTTACACATGCCATCTCAACAAACATATCACTGACTCACTCCATGCTACGCTCAGTATGCGGAAAATTCATATTGGGCGTTTTGATTAGTTTTAAATCTTTTTTTCAAAAGCTTTCTTTCAAAATCTAGTAAGATGCAGACTCACTGTAATATGTTTATTGCTTCAGTAAAGTCAAAATAAGCTTAATCCCCCATGGCCTGGTAACAAGACATAAGGATGACATGCAATGCACGTGCAAAAGATAAACTTCACATGGGGGTGTAAAATTCTTTATCCGGTTAGCTTTTGGGGTATTCTACAGCCGGATCTTACTCATAATCAACTTGCTCTATCTGTGGAAAGTTAAGGGATGTAGATCCTACATAAGAATGGCCCTCCTTTCATATTTGGTATATGCTTTAGGGACGTATAATTTTGATAACCAGAAGTAGCACAAGAGCGTCTACTGATGACTGAGCAGACACAGTCTGATGGTTGATGTATTATTAAAATACTCACCTTAGAGACCAGTTCAAGGGATGTAAAGAAGGGGCCAACTTTTTCCAAGGGAATACTGACGAACTGGCAGACATTTGCAAACAATTCTGATTCTTAGCCCCGTAGCTCACAAAATGTCATTTGCTCTTTTTCTTGAGCAAAATTTAAACTCTAAGTTGTCAGGGCTAAGACCTCATTCTGTGGTTCCCTGATATACTTTTACGTACTATTTGGTCAATAAAAGGCAACGAGACTATTCATTTTCTGGGGAGTAAAGTACGCAATTGTGAGTGCTCTCTTTTGTTAAAAAAAATATATTGGCAACGAGAATAAAATAATCCAAAGACATGCAACTAGAACGAAGTAACTTCCTAGACGTAGAACATGTATTTCTGAGAAGCTTACAACTCATTAGGTAATAAAAAAAAGTTGCAAGAAAAAAATTCCTCTGTGAAGAATATGTATATGCAATTACTTTCTAAAACTTTTGGTAAATATAATGCATGTACTGAGAAGAAAATTACCCTCTGAGAATTTATTTACCTGCTTAGAATACTGCTCTCACATCTCAGGTGCTTTTTCCTGTACCTACCTTCTTAATTGGGTTGAATCTAAGGCATTAGACTCACTAATACTCTTGCTCTTACTTCAATCTCGATCCAGTTTTTCTGCACTGGAAGGTGTCATCTGTTACTCTTTTTATTAGCACTCATCCCATCGATGTTCTGATGAGTTGGCAAGTTGCGTTGCTTTCCTGCTCGCAAGACAACGAAAAAGAGGCCAAGTGGCTTTGTAACACAGATACTGTTTAGAGAATTGTAGTTTGTGGATTGGTCAGTGCAGTGGCTGTTTACTTCCTTCACCTCCAGAATCTGGAAATCACTTCCTGCTTGTCTTCCCTAACTCTTATAACTTTCTTTTTTCAAAAAATACATCTACCGTCATCTCAGGGCTGCCACTTCATTCTTTCTGCATCCTATTCCGTTTCTATGAGGGGTCAAGTTTCTGACAGCTCTCCTCACTTAGCATGGTCATATACGAAATCTGACAGCTGCTTCTCTGTCAAATCCTCTTTAATATTGTCCATCCATTTCCGCTTGAGCCTTCCTTGTACTTCTATTCCCATAACATTATTCCACATATATACCTCATATCTTCTCATTAAATGGTTATACCATTGCACTTTTTTCCTGCATCTTCTTTGATATGTCTGTTACTCCTGCCATCTTACTTGGCCTTCATTACTTTGACCTTTATTTCAGTCTCTCATCTTTACTATCATTCTCTTATTTCTGCCTTGTTCTTAAGCTTCTACTTTTCCTAAATGTTTTCTTGGTAACCACTCAATAATGGCATATTTTTTTGCCTGTCCTGGTGCTATGCTCATTAAAAATAAAACACTGGATTGCTAATAACCACAATATTTAGAAATTTATAATTTTATGAATAGGTGAAAGAAATAAATCAATACTTCTTCATGATTACAATTTCAGTGGAATTAGAGACAATTTCCACATAACTAATACTGACAAAATAAAGTAGGTAAAAGAGGTGATATACGGAGATTTAATAATGAATATTTATGCATGAATACCAATGTAATTTTGTTATGAAATTTGAGATCTATGTATAATAAGGCAATAAAAATTTTTGTTTTAATATAATTTTCTAAGAATGAAACTCGATATTTATATATAGTGTCTATTAAATTAAATAAATAAAGATGATATGAATGTGGTGATACTTGTTAACATAAATTTCAACATTTTAAGCATTTTAAAACTGCAGAGTTTGCTCTTAATCAGTATCAGCAAAGGTTAAAAGTTCAAATGTGCATCAAAAGCCATATGGCTATCATTTTATTTCAAGAATCTGAATCTTGAAAATAATGAAATATTACTCAATATAATTGGCATAATAATGTTCATTTGAACTTAATTTTATATTATTAATGTTCTTGCCTTTTCTATTATTGCTTAAGGAACTTAATTTATGAAGTGCAAATGCTTACAGTATACTGTAACTTTCAAAATAATTTAAAAACTGCATTCTAAGTTTGAGAGATCAATAACTTTTTAAAATTTGCTATTCAGGTATACTGAACATCTAGAAGCTTTGGGAATTAACTATTGTAATATAATAAAATCTTTCAAAAAGTAATATTTTTTTCAATGTTGATAACACAACTCGTAATCAAACTAGTTCACAACAATCTCGGGAACTACAATGACTCTGGTTACACTTCAAAAATTTGCATCACTGCCACAGTAACACAATTATATCATCATTTTCGTATAAATATCTTCATCATAATGACACTTATCATTCCAATATCATTCAATGTCAATAAAAAGGTTCATGAAAAAACCGATTATATAGCTGAAGTCACTTATGCTTTGTAATGTAGTTGAGTTGATTGGAACACAATGAAATGTATAATTTGGGAGTCAGCAATTTCAAATAAAATAACATCATTACTCCACCAAAATTAACAGGCATATGAACTCATACACTATTAACTCATTGCAAGACGTAATATTCTTCAGATAAAGAACTATTACCAATGGCGACTCTACTCATTGCAGAGTAGCTGAAGATAGCTTTAACCATATGTAAATAATTACAGAGTGGAATATATTCATATAATTATATATTAAAACACATGTACATATATAAGATGCTAACAAGTTTTGAAATGGACATATATCTGCAACTACTATAAAACTTGAAATATAATTCTTCTATTCATCACCAATATATGAGCACAGTCAAACACTTGGAAAATACAACTATATTTATTATTGCTCTTCTAATGTATGTTTATCGATATGGCACAGGCTGTAAATTTCTATTTTTGCATTCTTTGACCTCAAACATTTCATTTCAAAGAAAATAAGTAACTTGTTACATATAACAACATACGATATGTACTACGTAATGAAAAATCAAGTTCCCGGGGAATTTAGTATACAGTATTCTAAAATATATGATCTTTCATAAAATGACATTCAGCCTATGAGCGAATCATTATTTATACTTGTAAATTTATGGATAATAAAGACTATATAACCCTTATTATTCTATTAATATCATGTGATAAATGAAATTTCATATACAGTATTTTGTATTCACTTTACAAGACAAATTTCGTTTATTTAGGTTATTAGACAGAACAGTGTGTGATAGGTCTTTTATAAGGATATAACATATCTTCTGAGAAGATTTTAATAAATACTAGGAAAATTATGCTCCTTATATAAAATGATGAACATACGTAATATAGCAACTGCTATTATGTATACTTGATGAAGACAAAGTGGTTAAACTGAGAATCCAGAGGGTAGGATCATTTGCTGAATTACTTTACAGTAAGATAAATATAATAAAATAAATTTGACAGTGTTAGCAGTATAAGTAGCATTATATGCAATTCTTAAAATGCATTATATACATTTCTTAGAATGTTATTTTGAATAGAAAATCAAAAACTTTAAGTTTCAAATCACCTTAAAGATATTTTAACGTCCGAGAGTATATCAAACAGACTATTTTTTACAGCATAAAATCCTATTCTCACAAACAATTTAAGGTTTTACTGCCTATGTAGACTACAATTACCTGTAAAATATTAATAAAAGAAATTTGAGTGAAGTAATCTGCATACGTCAAACAGAAGTGTTCAGAGATCTATAGTTATTACTTAAATATGAGTGTCAAAGTAAAATTGAAGAAAAGTAATTTCATCTTCAAACCAAATGGTCTCAGGCCTCAAGTGATGCTTTAATACAATAGATATCATCAACAGGTTCACTGATGAAAGATTTCCTTCCTCAATATCGATTCCTGCTGTTACAACTCGATAAATGCCTATAAAGAAAATTCTTACAATAACTTAGCAGAAGTAACTTACTGATATCCTGTCTAATGAAATAGCATATTCTAATAACAAATTCAATGAAGAGACTAATATTCCTCCATTCTGATTTGTTCCCTAGAGAAGCTTAAAGATAGAAGATTCTAACAATAACTACACTGAAGAAACTCATTATTTCCTCTATGCTAATCCATACTGTTAAAACCAAATGATGTTGAAACATACATGATTGTAACAATAACTTCACAGAATAAATTCATTCTTTACTCTGCGTTGATCCATGCTGTTAAAACCAAATGTTGAAACATAGAAGATTCTAAAAATAACTTCACTGAAGATACTCATGCTTTCCTTTATACTGATCCATACTTTTAAAACCAAATGATGTTGAAACAGAAGATTTTCATAAAACTTCACTGGAATATTAAAATTTACACTTATCAAAGTAACAGGAGCTTAGATATTGACAAAGTACATTACATATTTGATTACACACAGCCTGTATATGTTGACTCTTTTACCACATTAATGCAATGATCCAGAGTTACTTGATTTTAAACACGTGGTTCTAATATTCACATATAAAAAGATGTATAGCTCCTTTTTTGCCTTAATGTCTACATGAACACATAAGAGAATTTACTGAAATATAGGATCAGAGCAGCTTTGTTCAATATTATTTTAGATTTTACTTTCACATGTCACTACATTTAAAATTTTTGGGGCCTCAATTTTCATACCCAGAGATATAAAACAAGCCTTGCATTACGACACCAACACAATTCCATCATGGTTATGATAGAGTGGATAGGGATCGATTTTTTTATATGGCTGGCTCTAGAACTAGTGGTCATAGTTTGAAGCTTCGTAAGAAAACTTCTTTGCAGGATGTAAGGAAATACTTTTTCAGTGTAAGAGTAGTTGATAATTGGAATTGGCTAAGTGAGGAGGTAGTTAATGCTATCTCAATCCATAGTTTTAAGGACAGGTATGATAAGTATCACTAAGTATAAAAGGGAACCGATCAGGAGATGGGAAGATACGAGCCTTGGGCTCTTTCCCGTAAACACAATTAGGTAACCACAAGAAATCATTTACTGAAACGGGCAATAAAGAATGTCCTATATAAAGTAGGCATCTATTCTTTTGACAGAACAATGCGAATACTATTCCATTTTATACAGGAAATTTACTTGAATATAGTATTATCTGAAGAGACCTAACTGCAGATGTCGTCACATTATTCCATTTCCTATATATTTCTTTATAATTCTGGAATATTCAAATGAGAGAACACTTTTGGGTATAAAAAAAAGGTTATGTCTTAATTCTATCTTTTGTTCTAGCTTAAGAAAAGCTACTCCCAGTATACCAAAGAGCTGGAAGAAATGAATTTTGGCAGAATGAAGTTTTATAGTAAGAAAAGAGTAAAGAAAACAATAAATACTGAGAAAATAAACTAGATTTCTACTTATAAATGTGTGCAGATATTTGTAACAGTGAGAAGATAAAAAACATCAGTTATTGCTATAATAAATCATCTCAATAATTTTGCATAAAGTAAAAGGTGTAAAATTTGAGAAAACTGTGGGATATTTCTATAAATGGAGTAATAAGCACTAAATACGGAGCTAAGCAGAAGTTATAATGAGAGGAGGCTCTTGGATATTTCGGCTGAAATCGTATTTGGGGCTATTTTGGAAGAGGGCAGCACGATCCTGTCCTTCACCTTTCTTGACCCAATGTCCGTACACACGGAACGCGCAGTTATCAATGACCTGCAATGCATTAAATTATCATTAAAAGGTCAAAGACCTAAAAAAATCTAACTGTCATATGCTCTCTTACTTCACCCTCAAAAAAGGCAATCAATCACCAGCAATTAAAAAATAAAATGCAGAGTATTGCTTGCAGAATTGATCAAAAGCAGTATGTGATTATTAAATGGATTATGATAATGGTTCCATTGACATCTTAATGAGCGACAGGGATATTTATCATTAAAAAAAACATTGAGCAACCATTTGCAGCCGATTTGGCATTGCCATTAGCTACTGAACTTGCAAAATAATAAAAATTACATCGTGATATCTTGAAAACTGTTTGTCGCATAGAGAGTTTCATATGCAGGTAATTCCCACTGTATGTCAGGTTCTGTTCCTGACAGCTGACTGAAAGTGGATTTCAACTTAAATTGGAACACCTATAATTCGAACCTAGGTCTGGGGCAGTTGAGTCTGGAGGGGCAAAAGAACATACAGTACATAATCTATAGAAATAATCTATGTTCTCATTATAAGATATAGTAAAACTAATTACATGTACAGTATACTTAATATAAAAATATTAAAGTACACTATAGTAATACAAAACTGTACAGTACAATATGTATTACCTTTACTCGTGTGGTCGGTTTGCACAATGGAAGGGGCATTGCAAGTGATGCTTACCCTGCTCCCTAATTATTTCTGCTAACACTCTGGGAAACTCTTTTGCTGCTTTCTCATCACCACTAGCTAGCAGTTTCACCTTGCAACCTTAGGTTATGCAAATAAGCATGACTCTTAAAATGATTGGCTACAAACTCTTTACTTTCATTCCCTTTTCAGAGTGATTTACTATTTCAAGTTTAATTTCCATGGTGATGGTCTTTCTTTTCTTTGTAGCACTGCCATCATAACTATCACTGTCAATAACGAACGAGAGAACAGACGAAAACAAGGCACAATATGGCTGGTGAGAGTAAACTGAGCTGTGCTTCTTCTTCTTCTTCTAATGCCGCGTGACGCCGGATTCTCTCACGAGGCTCATCAAACTATTTCGAATAAAATCAAATTTACGGCTATGTATTTGGTAATTTATTTTTTTAATTCAGTATAATCCGTCAATATAACCAAATAAGTAAAAGAAGCCATTAAACTATAAATTAATAATTTTTTAATAAATTAACTTTTCGACCTACCTGGCTGGTGCGGTAAATTCAAACTGCACGCCTAAACTTTTTGCGAGGGCGGTGGATGAATACGGAGCTAGCAGCACAGTTGCATTCATATTTATCAAGTTAATGGCTTTGTTTATTTATTTGGTTATATTGAATTTAAAAAACAAACATAGATATAAATACAATTTTATTTGAAATACACACAAAAACACAGCTAGAAATACAGCTGTATTAGTATTTATCAAATTAATGGCTTTATTAATATATTTGTTTATACATTTGGTATATTGAAGGATTATATTGAATTTAAGAAAACAAACATAGCTGTAAATACGATTTACTTCGAAACACACTTGAATACACAGTTAGCAGCACAGCTGTATTCATATTTATCAAGTTAATGGCATTATGTATTTGATTATATATTTGGTTATATTGATGGATAATGAATTAAAAAAAAAATAGCTGTAAATACAATTTTGTTCGAAATGCACACGAATACATAATGAGCAGCACACCTGCATTTGTATTTATCATGTAAATGGCTTTATTTATTGATCTGTTTATATATTTGGCTATATTGAAGAATCTAGGAAAAAAATACCAAACGCATTTACATTCTCTTCATAATATCCGATCGCATCAAGCGGTAGAAGAGGAGGAGGATGCAGGAGAAAGAACCTCTCTGCAAACGTTTTGCCGCCTCCGTATCAGCTGATGCACCCTCGCACGCTATTCCCCTGATGATATTATATCGCAAGTTTGTTTGCTGTTTGTTCTTAATGTTTTTTTCCATTCTCTTCATAATATCCGATCGCATTAAGCAGTAGAAGAGGAAGAGGATGCGGGAGAATGAACCTCTCTATCTGTACAAGTTTTGGTGCCTCCGTATCAGCTGATGCACCCTCGCACGCTATTTCCCTGATAATATTATATCGCAAGTTTGTTTGCGGTTTGTTCTTTATGCTTTTTTTCCATTCTCTTCGTAATATCCAATCGCATTAAGCAGTAGAAGAGAAGGAGGATGTGGGAGAACGAACCTCTATCTGCAAACGTTTTGCCGCCTCCTTATCAGCTGATACACCCTCGCACGCTAATTTCCTGACGATATTATATCAAAAGTTTGTTTGCTGTTTGTTCTTAATGCTTATTTTCAATACTCTTCATAATATTCGATCGCATTAAGCAGTAGAAGAGGAGGAGGATGTGGGAGAACGAACCTCTATCCGAAACGTTTTGCCGCTTTCGTATCAGCTAACGATTATCACTATTCAGGCACAATATATTACTCATAAAATATTTATTTACTCATCCTATTTGGGGTGTATCTATTTTCAAGATTATAGTAGTATATTCCTTGGTTCTAAATATTATTCTATCATCTTTACATATCGACCATGGTGCACGAAATTTTAATGTAGACAAAGTCAGCTGAGAGAAAAAGAAAACTATACAATTCGTTACAAAGAAAACTTATATCGTACTGTACATGGGGAAACTTAAATGAAATATATATATATATATTCTCTATACGCTATTTCCATGACGATATTAAATCAAAAGTTTGTTTGCTGTTTGTTCTCAATGCTTTTTTTCAAGTCTCTTCATAATATTTGATTGTATTAAGCGGTAGAAGAGGAGGAGGATGCGGGAGAACGAACCTCTATCTGCAAACGTTTTGGCGCTTCCGTATCAGCTGATACACCCTCGCACGCTATTTCCCTGATGATATTATATCGAAAGTTTGTTTGCGGTTTGTTCTTAATGCTTTTTTTCAAATCTCTTCATATTATTCGATCACATTAAGCGGTAGAAGAGGATTGTGTTCTGTATGTTCTGTATCATGGGGTCTGATGGGCTTTTTGAGTGAAGCTGATTCTCCCAGCATATGTGAAACTTTGGTATTTCAACCCCTGCAATGCCGCCCAAGCGTCCTTCATCCTCTAAGGCTTCTGGTAGTGAGCCTAAGCGGCAAAGGAAGATGTTGACCATAGCAGATAAGGCAAAACTGTTAGATATGCTGAAAGAAGGAAGAAGGTGCTCGGATGTCTGTCGCCATTATGGCATCAGTGAATCTTCTGTCTGATACATCAAGAAGGACGAGGCGAATATATGGAAGACAGTGACTATTACTTTTAACGGAACAGCAAAGAGGGTTGTAACACCCCGCAATAAGATAATAGTGCGGATGGAATCTGCTTTGGCCCTGTGGATTACTGATTGCAGGAAGAAGAACATCAGCTTAGACACGAGTATCATATAAACAAAGGTGAAGAACCTGTACGAGACATTCGCTGCAATCAAACCCGACGACGACAGTGGCGACCGTGAGGAGGAGGAGAAAGAAGAAATGGAAGACCCACAACCAGGACCATCCAGAGATTCTCCACCGAGGAAAACATCGTTCGTATTCGTTGCTAGCAAGGGATGGTTCGCCCAATTTCAAAAACGCTTTGGCCTAAAGAGCATTTCGGTTCATAGCGAAGCTGCCTCTGCAGATACAGCTGCAGCTGACAATTATGTAAACAATGGCTTCAAGAAAATTATCGAGGAAGGCGAATATGCTCCTGAGCAAGTCTTTAACATGGATGAGATTGGGTTATTTTGGAAGAGAATGCCGTCTGGCACTTTTCTTTTCAAGGAAGAAGCTAAAGCCCTGGGATTTAAAGAGCACAAAGACTGCGTTACCCTTGTCATGTGCGGGAATGCTGCGGGCTTTATGTTAAAGCCCGGGCTTATCTACATGTCAAAGAACCCTTGGGCTTTGAAGAATAAAAACAAGAATCTGCTGCCAGTGTATTGGATGCATAACCCGAAGGCCTGGATCACGAAAAGCCTCACATCGAACTGGTTTCACAAATGCTTTATCCCTTAGGTCCGAGTTTATCTTGCGGAGAAGGGCCTTGATTTTAAAGTCCTTCTTTTGATGGATAATGCTGGTGGCCACGCAACTGATCTCCATTATGACGGTGTTCAGGTAGAGTTCCTGCTACCGAATATGACATCACTGATTCAGCTTATGGATAAAGGCGTGATTTGTGAGTTCAAGGCCCTCTACACACGAAATGCCCTGGCAAACCTGGTTGACTCCATGGATGCGGACAAAGAATTCGCACTGTAGGTGTACTGGCGTAACCACACGATTGCTACATGCCTTCAAAATATTCAGAATGCAATCAAAATGATGAAGCCGGCCACAATCAATGCCAGCTGGAAGAAATTGTGGCCCAAAGTCATCTACGACTACAAGGGATTCGCTCCTGACGAAGTGCATAACTCGGCAGTTGCGAAAGCTGTGAAGTTGGCTGCATTGCTAGGCGGAGATGGCTTTAAAGATATGACGCAAGAAGACATCAATGAACTGATCGACTGCCACTCGCAGCTGCTGACTGATGAAGACTTGGAGGAAATGACAAAATCAGCGAGCGAAGAAGAGGAAGCAACAATAGGAAATGCACGATGAAGTTGAAGAACCTGGCCTTACACTCGAACGGCTGGCAGCCATGTATAACATGGCCAAAGAACTCCAACAACTGTTGCAGGAGCATGACGAAGATATGGTTTGTTCGGTGCACTTCTGCAATATTATCGACGATGCCATGACTCCTTACATAACCATCTTCTAACAAAAGAAGAAACAGTGACAGCAAGTCCCCATTACCATGTTCTTCTCTCGCAAAAAGCAGCAATAAAGCTGTCATTGGCTGTGGGGTATTTGGCTGTGGAGTATGTAAACGTCATCATCATGTCATTCACGGTAAGCTTACTATCACGTTCATTTAAATTTATGCTTGCACACTGTTAATAATAAAGTAAAGGGTGGTTTGTTAATAGTGCAGGGAGGATTTATACAGTAAAGGTAAAAATAATTGTAAAATACCTATAATAAATATGGTGCTCCTACTTCGGGGATTTTCACCTTTCGTGGTGGGTCCCGGAACCCCCGCAATAAATGAGGGAGCACTGTTTAGAAGATATAAGCTATAAGGTCTGTTTCCTTTTAACCTTCTGTGGTGTAGTTGGTAGCACCTTGGCTTAGTAATTATAAGTCCTAGGTTCAAGTCTCGGTCAGGGTAAAAATGATTCATGTTTTCACATATGTAATGTGCTTATTTGGTTATTGTTGGTCCCGAATGAGATTGGGAGTTGAATTAAATGCAAAAACGAAACCACGAGTGAGGATGGGGAAACTGTAATATGAACATAGTGGCATTCAGAAAGAATACGTTCATTCCTAAGTATAGCAGATATAAGCTATAAGGTCTGTTTCCTTTTAACCTTCTGTGGTGTAGTTGGTAGCGCCTTGGCTTAGTAATTATAAGCCCTAAGTTCAAGTCTCGGTCAGGGTAAAAATGATTCATGTTTTCACATATGTAATGTGCTTATTTGGTTATTGTTGGTCCCGAATGAGATTGGGAGTTGAATTAAATGCAAAAACGAAACCACGAGTGAGGATGGGGAAACTGTAATATGAACATAGTGGCATTCAGAAAGAATACGTTCATTCCTAAGTATAGCAGATATAAGCTATAAGGTCTGTTTCCTTTTAACCTTCTGTGGTGTAGTTGGTAGCGCCTTGGCTTAGTAATTATAAGCCCTAAGTTCAAGTCGCGGTCAGGGTAAAAATGATTCATGTTTTCACATATGTAATGTGCTTATTTGGTTATTTTTGGTCCCGAATGGGATTGGGAGTTGAATTAAATGCGAAAACGAAACCACGAGTGAGGATGGGGAAACTGTAATATGAACATAGTGGCATTCAGAAAGAATGCGTTCATTCCTAAGTATAGCAGATATAAGCTACAGGGTCTGTTTCCTTTTAACCTTCTGTGGTGTAGTTGGTAGCGCCTTGGCTTGGTAATTATAAGTCCTAGGTTCAAGTCGCAGTCAAGGTAAAAATGATTCATGTTTTCACATATGTAATGTGCTTATATATATATATATATATATATATATATATATATATATATATATATACATATATATATATATATATATATATATATATATATATATATATATATATATATATATATATATATATATATATATATATATCTATATATATATATCATTTAAACATTAGATATAAAAAACCATTATAAGTATAATTAGGGAAAGGCCAAAGCATGTAAACCAATATAAATTTTCTTTCTAAGGATCTAAATTTTAAGTTAAGGATATCAAATAAATAAAAAGGTACAGTAATAGCATGTTTTGTCTCATTGATACTGTGTACTCAGAGGTAATACTGGAAACAGTACTCCACAGTTGGATGCAACTGCATCTTGAGCTGAGGCATGAATACTGGCAAATGGATGCCTGTTTTACAGCTCCGGGAATAAAGTTAACAATGGCTTCAACAGGTAAAATAAAAAAGAAATTGGTTTAAATTAGTACGAAATTTACAGACCTTCCTCAAAGCCTTAATCCTGTACGGATCAACGCGAGTAACAGCGAGAGACACAGGTTCAGGTGTATAACGAAGCCTTTGGATTCTTATCATAGATCTTACACACAAAATGCCAAACTGGAACATCTTCCTAGCGTTGAATGGACGGCCTTTGTATTGCTGAGGAGAAAATAAAAATGCCACTGGCAATACTGAGTGGGCAAATATAAATGGTCTTTATGTATTGCTATTGCAAAAATAAAATAAAGCCCGAAAGGAAAATAGATACAACAAAGGCATATTCAAATGGCATTTGCACAGCTGAAGGGAAAACAGGCATTAATTTTGTACTGCTAAAAGGTAAATCAAAGTGATCTTTATACAGATTAAGGTAAATAAACTATTATCTCATATATAGTCTGAATAACAAAGGTTATGCAGGGTATGATATTAAGAATCCAGGTAGAAAAGTCACTAGAAAAAGTCTAACCTAAGCTAACATACGACGCTGTTACTTGTGACTTTTTTTCCTAGCCAAAGTTTCGACATTTTTCTGATACTTTTTTCCTGCGACTTTACTACCAACCACGGATTTTAAAATGGCAAATAAAAACAAAACACATTATCAAATGCATAAACAAAATATATATTGGTTAGCAGTTATTTGGATCCATATCATAATTGGCAAAGTACTTTTCTTGCATACGCAAAATCTGCAATTTTCATAGTACTCAGAGCATTTTAACAGGATGGTAAATAAAACCGTGTTGGTGGAGGCGAAAGAAAACTACATCTGTGCTCCTTGTATATTGAAATAGGTGACTAAAAAGGATAGGGAAGCAAAGGGCTGGCAATCCCTCCCTCTTTTAATGTCCTTTTACTTAATGAAATAGCAAAGAGGCCAATGAGCAGGTTGTAATGAAACTCTGCTACCTCAGTTGTTTTGGTAAAATTGTAACTATACTGCTGAGCTCTGTGGGACACGGTGCCATGTAAAAAATTAATGAAGACTTTCAAATTGGTGTCAAGACTCAACAGTTTTATTCATATTATACAGCTTTGGTGTTTACGTAAAATTATATTAAGAAACCCTAAAAATTAGTACAAATATGAATAAAAGATAATGGACAATAGTAACGTCAGTATTTTTTATAGAAATCAATGAAGGAAGCTGAAGCAATAACTAACTGAAATATACTGTTGTTCGTATGATACACAACTGAATATTTTCTTTTTCAATAAGACAGCACATCCCACTGAGGACAGCTGGGTTGACAAAACATGAACAGTAAAAGGGAAGGCAGCAGGATTATATGATATCTACCACATCCTCTTACTTTTATCACGTTTGATGTATGACTTCAATGGTGAGACATTGTCTTCACAAGTTAAAGTTTGGATATGGGTGACATTACTCATCCAGCTGAGCAAGACCCTTGAAAGGAGCACTTGAATTTTGCTAAAATTACATAAAGTGCTAAAATACTTATGAAGAAAACCTTGACCTACAATCATTACAATATTAGGTAAATGTTAATGGTATTTCTATAAAAATATAAAAAATAAAAAATGTGTAAAACTCACCTTTTCTGACTGAGAGACTCCAATAATAGGACTCCGGCTTGGCTAGAAAATGCATACAATCAGAAACTACAAACGAGGTAACATGCAAATGTGGAAGCAAATTGTTTTGTAAAAGCTAATAAAAAAAGCAATAACTCTGTGGCACTCAATATAAAGGGAAAAAAAAATTAGTTCCTGATTTGTTGACTCATTTTACAGGCTCAATAAGTAAATGGGGTCAATACCCTGAAACAAGGAGACTTCAGAAAATTATGCTGCCCTTCCCTCATCTGTTTTCTCATAGTGAAGGATGCTCATGCTCATTCGCTCGGTTGCAATACCCAGACGTTGATTTTTTGTCACTCTCTGCACACTGTCTTTGTGTAGTTTCCCAATATATTAACTTCCAATCTAACACATTATTTCTAACATTTGCCCTCATTCTTTAAGGGATTACATTTTCTGGCTTAAGTAAATCAATGGGAATACTGTAGTACGGGACTGTGGTGTAGTGGACATAAACAGTATAATCATCTTTAGGTGACATTGTTGGTTTTTTTAACCTTTATAGCAAGTGCTTATTCCTCTTTTACTATTATATCCTATCAAAAAAAAATTTCTTAAAGAAATTTCTGGCTAGTACAGTGGTAACGCGCTCGCCTCTCATTCGCGAGGTCGACAGATCGGTTCCCGTTCAGGACCGAGAGTTTAAGCTGTTTACTGGGAAGGTCACTGCTGTGCTTGAACACCACAGTGGGGGGTTGGGACTTGCACCGGCTGACGCCCGCCAGAGCAGGGGCGATGCCTCTGATAGGAGGGCTAAAACCGCAAACTTTAACTTTTTTTTTTAACTTTACATAAATGGTTTATTGGGTAATTTCCAATATAATATGAATTTTTTTTTTATTCAGATTCTTGAAACTTTATTTTGATGTATTTCACTAGTACCAGTAATGTTATTTAGTAACAATATCCATATTTTTTTATTTTTGGATTTCTTGTTGGTTATGGCATTTGTAGAGTTCTGAGTCAGATATCACATCATTATATGCAAGTACTGTACAAGCAAGAAGAGTCCAGCCCATCTAGGGGGAAGGGGAATGTCCTTCCTCTCACAAGCTTGCATCTCAGTCACTCCTTGACAGACCCCGAGTGACAACCCTCTTCCATACCACCTACATAAATTTCAATCCTTTTTATATTTCTTATTTTTATCGTTTATTTTGAAAGGAATTTGTTAAACCTTTATTTTAAGGAATGATTTTATATTTTAAACAATATCTTAATAACTTGCATAAATCTATTTAGCTTAATAGTTTTTGTTATTCTTTTATTTCTTTATAACTTTACAGCACCTATTCTTACCTTATTGATAATGCAGTAACATATATATAAACATTTCCTTGGTGAAATTACATGTTATAAGTAATGAAAAGAATGTTATTATAAAAACATATATACAAAAAAAGCTATACGTCATATGATGCTTGAGGCACTTATCTTTTCACACATAAATTCAAAGCATTCTTAATTGTTCAATTCTTTATTCTCATAAATTTCATGATTTGAATGAAAAGAATTGTGACCATTTGTTCAGTTCACCAATTCTCTTACTAAGAGATAACCTCTTCATTCCCAAGTTCTCTTTCTTCCTATTTCTCTCAATAAGACTTGGTTTAGCTGAGTTCCTACATTTTACACTTTGCACAAGTACTTTAGTATATGTTTGTGCTTGGCAGGTCGTACGTACCTAAGGACATCTAAGCCGTTATACGAGGCCTAATTTAGAGTAGCCTGAGCTCGAGGGGGGTATAGTATTTCTAAATCTTAATACGGTGTAGAGAATAGGCATACTCTTTAAACATACTGTATCTCTCACTCTGTCTCTTTTACACACATGTATTATTAAAATTATTATTATTTATTATTATCTCCAAAAACCAGTGACTATATAAACAATACACACACTCTCTTTCTCTATTTTCTTGGGACTTTGTTTTTTCACAATGTGCTCTTTTGTACAATACAGCTAGGTATTTTATTTGGTTTCTATACTGTCTTGTATATTTTTAATTTACCAATATGTGTTTTTGTTAAAAGTTATTTTTCTTTCTTCTTTATATTGATTTTATTTTTCAAACACATCTTTGATGAGTACCGTGAATGAAAATGTTATGCAGAACTTGTCATAAGAAATTGCATATCAGTAAAGGTACACAGTTCAGTATCATATACCTGTCTAGGGCTGTCAGTAACAAAGTCATGGATCAGAAAACAAATAAATATTCCCAGTCCCGGTCATAGTCGTAAAGTCAGATCATCAAAAGTTGCACGTATTATAAGTTGGCGACCATCTGTAATAAACTGTAGCTATTTGCCTCAACCATCAAAATTGAAGAATCAGCCACCTTCACTGGAGGAGATGGCAATATAAGGCCATCAAACGGTTTTTTGTCAATTCATTTTAGTCTAGTTTCTATGTCAACAATGAAATTAGTAAACCACTTCAAAAACAGAATGCTTTGGCCAGGGGTTAATGTAAACATTTCTGTTGCTTCCTTTCAATACAGGGCTAGTGAACAATTTCTCATCCCTGATACTGGGAAAAAGCTGTCACATACTAAAATCTTTAATTACTACCATCCACGACAATCAATACTCTTCAAAATTTAAACTCTTTCTCTCATGACATAAAGAAAGTTGCAAAAAAAACAAAACAAACAAACTTTATTTCCATTTCAATACAATGGGTATTCGTCAGCCAGGGCAAGCCCCAACCCCCCACTGTGGTGTCCAACCACAGCAGTTCCTGCCAGTAAACAGCTTAAACTCTCGGTCTTGGACGGGAACCGATCTTTCGACCTCGTGAATGCGAAGCCAGCGCGTTACCACTGTACTAGCCATTCAGTTCTTTCAGCAGAATACATCATATTAACAACATCCTTGGATGGTTATCTCAAAGTTTTCACTTGTCACAGGGAATATATTATACTATAAGGAAAGATGCTTTGTGGGAGGGTAAAATAAAAATCGTGTGTAAAGTTTTACACAATTTGAATGAACTATTCATTTACCATTCATTGAGAGAAAAGCCTTTCCCTTGTCTCCATGGTATCAATTATAATGTAACTTTAGAGTAAAAAGACCTTTCACAGCCTCTTTTTATTGGTTGCATATGTAAGTCCCCTATATATCGTTATACAAGTCACTTGCATCTCTGTTAGGGGAATACCCTGATTGTAAAATAAATAAATATGACAAATCATAACTAGCCTTGTATGCATGGAGAAAGATTTAAAAGTGCTTTAAGGAAAGAAAAGCTCATTTTTCAGTCTCTATGGTGCCCATTAAAAAAAAGCATTCCTTCCCCTTATACACAGAGTAACCATTGCTGAGTGGTATCAGATCAGTGATAAGCAATATAATTTTCATGAAGTCTCTGTGAGTTGAGGTGGGGTCTACTGCTTGTGTAGCCTGTAAAATTATCAGCAATCTGAATGTGAGGCTGTAACTATTAGTTGGTTTCTTAATTTGAGTGCAACTTGATTTCTACTGCAGCACAGCACTCCCGTGAGAGAGAGGCTCTTGATGTGTATCGTGGAGAGTCAAAATATACACTGCTTCCCCAAAGTGTTTATACATAGATCCAAATATTAGTTTCAAAGACGAAAATATCTAAAAATGGCTCTGAGTACACAAATTTATTACTTCCTCATAAAATAGCTGCAGTTGCAATCATAAAATCTAATTGTAAGGTAATCCCTGATTAAAATACTTCTTCCAACTATGCTCAAGGTTGTCCGACGTATGAATAATGCACATTCAATGATCACAAGTTAATTTCTACTCTTTAGGGAATAACTGAGAAAACACACTCTTTCCATAAATGTTGATAGTATTAGGAAAGATGAATTCTGTAAGATGAATGCCTTATTATGATTCTCTACGAACAATGAGAAAAAACAGACTACTAACATTTAAAAAAAAAAAAATTATCCACTTTCATTGCATAAAAAGCCACTCGCAATGAAACTAAAATAGTTTAAAGATAAATATATCTAGTGATAGTGGAGAAAGAATTTTTAGCTTAATTTTCCACCTGTTTCAGGAGCCAACTAAAATGTATAGGAGAGCAAAGGGCTGGAATTATTTTCTTAGAAAGGATTTCATTCAGCTCTTGCACAGTCAGACAGAAACCGATTTCTCTTTGTTTCTGTTGCACTGAATTACATTATCAAGAGGGAACTGGCGATGCATGTTCTTCCCTCTGCATGTTTTTACTTGAAGGAAAATAACTTGTGCAAGAAGTGAGTAAGGAAACGTGACACTAAATGATATTTATGAAGTTACAATACTTCTCTGATATAAATACTGCTTAAAAGTGACAACTTTTTAAGATTCTCAGTCTGTTGCTCATTAAAACGGATAGGGAAAGGAAAACTGGAATTCCTTCCTCCCTGAATTCTTTTTCCTTGCGACTAAACTGTTGACTGGAATGAAGAGGAGTGTGGTAAAGCCCTGCTACATCCCTTTCATGTTCATATGTGATATGGAATCATGTTGAAATAAATAATTACATTCATCAATGTTACAGAGTTGAGTACCAGTTATATAAGGAATTATGTACAACACACAACCATATACAGTATAATCTATTACTGATATGCAAGACTAAATAAGAAGATATATGAAGACATCTTCAATAGACAGCCTCCTCCCAAAAAACAAAAATCACAAAATTAAAAAAAATCTGCTATTCTAAACTGACAATACAAAATTTACTTCTTGTAATTTTCTACAAAATCTACATCTCTGTTAATAGACAAAAGCAATTTAATGAGATAAAACAAATTTCTTAGCATACAAAGTGACACTGCAGCAGGTACTGCTGTCAAGCTATCTGATGCATTTTGCATATATGATATGGCTATGTTTTTTATACAAGGCTTATAGCAATCATTAACTGATGTAACAAAGATTTTATCTTAAATAGACAGGTATTGGTGCCCTTTTTTCCACTGGAAATAAAATAAAGATAAGGTTTAATAAATTCTAACAGTTATTTAGTTAACAAGTAATCCCCAATAACTTTGAGCATTTCTAACAACAACATTGTGGTTAATGATAATTAAAAGTAGTGATACATGAGTAATAAAATAAATCTAAACCCAATATACTGCCCAAAAAGTAACTACAGAGAATTCTGTCTTCAATCTCAACCTTACATATGATATTAAAGTGATTCATACTTTTCATGAAATACTATTACTATCCTCTAACAAAGCAAAGAAGAGTAATATTTAGGTCCCAGGCATCATAGCTATATAGTAAATTATAGGCAATAATAACAGTAAGTTGTGACAAGACTCACAAAACCTAGTCCTCAATCAATACCTTTCGGACATCAACCACACTTACTGTAAAAACCAGGGCGATTCCACAAATATTTCCCATCATAACAGTGACAAAAAAGTAAAATCAAAGTCAGCTCTAAATTTCCTTTAAGTACTGCAAAGATTTTTATATCTCAAGGAAGAGATATTAGCATGTGATATTCCCAAGAGTTTCAGTAACACCAGTGATGATTCACACATACCTGCATTTTATGTCACCCCCCAAAAAAGCTATCTTTAACCTACAAATGCAGAACATCATAAAACATACTGCATAATATGCACACGGGAAAAAAAAGAGCCCCACCTGCAGATGTAGGTAAATATGGTAACACACTTAATATATACTACAGAATATAAAGAAAAGATACTTCTAACCTTCTATTTGTTATATATATTCAATTACAATATAAATAGGGAAAAATATTGATTATATTACTAATACTAATTTCTTAGTAACGTCTTTCAAGTGGACAGCTACCATATGAGATTGCGGATGTAGTTCTACTCTTGAATAGTATGTTCAGTATTTACAATGATCAAGAAAATTCACTAATAAATGATGTAAACATAGGGAAGTGGGAAGGGGAACTAGTAATAGAAAGCAAAACATTGCAACTAGTCATAGCCTCTTCCCAAATATGTCTTAGGTATTCATCATAATTACTTTTTCAACTTCAGAGCATTTATTTACAATGCAACTAGTAAAAAAATTTATAAGAAACCACATAATTTCTGTGCAATGATGGCCCTTTAAAAGGATCCCTGTTAAGGAGACATAACAGCAAAGCAGCAATGTATGATATCAAGTACAAGAACAAATATGTAAGAGATCTGGCTTTATTAACAAGCAAATTATTCAGACTTCATTATGAATAATTGATTAGCATTTTCAAAGGATCAGAACAAAAATAAAGCATGTACGACATAAAGTAGTATATATCTAGGAATAAGGGATTACACTCATCGAATGAGTGCAATGCCATCAAGGAATGCTTGGGAACCAAAAGCTATAATAAAATATACATACAAAATGTACAGGTAGCTGCTATGCGGCAGCAGAGCAGTACAAAAATTCTTTGGCAATACATACCAGAATCTGGAAGAAGTCATGATTAAGAGCTTCTTGCACATTGATGCGCTTTACAGGATCCACAACTAGGAGTTTTGAAATGAGATCTTTGGGAGAATCTAAGGGACAAGAATTAAGAATAAGAAAGTTCATATAAATGAAATACTCAAATTAAAGAATACTTAATTTGCTTTCCTTTTGTGCAATAAGAGCTGACTGGAGACAGGGGGATGTAGGGATTACAGAGATCCTCTTTGAAATTATTTTCTTGCAAAATATACGGAGGAGGCAAAGATGGAAAAGGTCTTAGGAAGTCCTGTTATCTCCTTTTTAATTCAATTGCAGCCACCTTGTTGGCTTCAATGAGATATGACGTTACAATAGAAAGAAAAAATTAATGAAAAAGTCTAAAGGTTTAATTTTAAAAATAATTGGGTAATAAATGGGGTAATTATGTCTACAGTATACCTGTTTACACAATACTACAAAATACCGCTGTTAAGATTTAATTAAGATTAAATTGGAGCTAAATGCTATATTCACAAAAAGGAAAGCAGGCATTATCTTATGTGCATAAAGTTACAAAAAATATATAAACAAACATCAGAGAGAATTATAAAGCTTTATGAATGTGTCAGGGAGAAATGAGGCCTGGAATTCTACTTAGTACTGGAATCATCCTGTCCTATTTTTAATGTGATTTATAAGAACAAAATGTTACATGATAAGATTCACAGCAATGAAAAACGTTACACGTTACAGAGACGATGTGATTTACAAACGTACTTTAAGGTGCGATAGAAAGCAATAAAATAAAACACTTCGGTGAGCCACGGAGAGACCTGAGGCCTGGCTCTATGAAATCTGCTTAGCGTGGAGTTGATCTTGCTCACTTTTTATGAATTACATAAGTACAACAGAGTGAGTGATTAAGATTAAAGAGATGTCGCTAGGGAATAATATTCCTTTGTTCTTCCTTTGATTTCATCCATATTGTAGTAGGTTGGAAAAGGCAATATACATACACAAGCAACAATAAACTGCATTTAATTACTTCACCTGTGATATCATCCCATTCTGGAGTTTGAAAGCTATACCGTCCTTCCATAATGTTTCTGATCATAATCATTTGCTTTCTATGCCAGAACGGAGGGCAGCCTACCAAACTGTAAAGAAATTTTTTTCTCTCTTTATATATATATATATATATATATATATATATATATTATATATATATATAATATATATATATATATATAATATATATATATATAGGTATATATATATATATATATATATATATATATATAAAATCAAGGAAAAAAACAAAGGATTAAAACAAAAAGTAAAGGATAAAAAAAGGTGCAGCTTTCAAAACATTCCACTAATCAAAATCTGTGCAGTAAATCAGTTTTATCTCTTGGGGTGGAGAAGAAAGACTCCTGCACTTGCATTCCCCCAGTGTTGCAAAAGATAACTACAAGGTATAGGTGACTGAAGAGCTAGCAATTACTTCCTTTTTTCTTTCCCTTGCCAAAAACTAGCTAATAGAGAGAGCAAGATTGTATACTATAAGGTATTATGAAGTCCTGCTGGCTTCCATTTTTGTTCATTTGTGGCCATCTGTGGCTACACTGATATTTGAGGATGACTAAGTTTTACTATATACAAAGCACACAAATCCTCATTCCATGAGGGTGTGATTACAGTAGAGTACATACTCCTTCATCTGAAGACCCTTTACACCTAAGCACCTTTTATATAAAAAATATAAAGATAAACTATTAACTGGAATACATCAAAAGGCTCCTGCAATGACACATGAATTCTAACAAACATATCTGTAGAATTACTTACAGTGTATACATAATAACACCACAAGCCCACCTGCAATAAGATGAATTGCATTAGAG
Source organism: Halocaridina rubra (assembly GCA_037179515.1). Lineage (NCBI taxonomy): Eukaryota > Metazoa > Arthropoda > Malacostraca > Decapoda > Atyidae > Halocaridina > Halocaridina rubra. The sequence goes on from JAXCGZ010022925.1 coordinate 29,298, forward strand.
GTTTCTGAGATAGAATATAATGTTATCACAACGTGCCTCACAATAAACTTTCATGTAGATTTGACTGTCTATATACACTATTGTGCAATGTTACACAGGATATAATTCAATATTATAATATTATACTTGTGCTTAAATTATACTTGCATCAAAAAGTCATGTGTGAAACTTAAGGTATTATACTATGGAAATATTATTTCTGTTCATTTAAAAAACATAAATTGGGTGAAAATACAACAGATCCAGTTATTTTTTAGGAAACTGTCTTCATTCCAAAATTATTTACGTGCATTCGTGTACATGTATATCTTGGAAGGGGAATGAAAAAAAAAACGGGAGTCGAGTGTCAAGATTAATATCATGTATTGGTTTGTAAATATTTATTATAGCAAATATGTATATGAAGTGAGATTATTAGAGAGCATAGACTAATAAATCACGTAATTAATCAAGCAATGCTTTATAATACTGCAATATTGTGCACAGCAATACTCATGGTACTGAAGCTTGCAAGGTCATGCATTATTATAAAATCAAGATCTTAACAACGAATATACGCTGAGCATCACATCATTAACAATATCTTTGGATATTTTTTCTCACTAGTAAAATTACAATAATCTCCTGCTTGCTGAACTACTTCTAGAGTACTTAATATATATGAAAAAATATAACTGGTGAATAAAAAAGAATTATCAACACCCATTTCATAAAATGATGCTTAAAAACAGTTATAATTCATACTCAGCAATAGTACAAAATCCCAGTCTATCAGACACTGCTCTGACAGCATATTTTGCCTGGAACTATCATTTGAGAGGTAACAAAACAAGAGTTCCTCCATATCTCCTGTCAAAACCAGATATTTGAGAATTTTTTAATCCAGGCACCATGACTTACTTTTTTTCTCTTATGTAGCCTAAACCAAGTAGAGTCTAGCAACTACACCTCCCATCAATGGTCAAATCCTGCCATTCATCTAGGTCCTCAGTACTTTGACTATGCTTTCAGCCTGTCCTTTTCCTATTATGTTTTATTACCTCATCTCTACCTTATCCTTAACCTTTTACGTTTTCATCGTCTTAATGCTTTCTTACTGCCTGGGCCTTTATTGATGAGGGCAATTTTCTTCCCTGTCCAGGTGTCACATTCATAAAAAATAGTATATATATATATATATATATATATATATATATATACAGTGTTACCCCGGTTATTCGCGCTTCTTGGTTCGCGTTCGCACTCTATCGCGTTTTTTGTTTGGATAAATTATTATTTTATTTTATGGGTATACGCAAAAATATTAAAATATTGAAAACAATTTTTTTCAGTATTTTCCTTTTTTTTTGAAATTTACGTTGCGTGCTGTTATTTATAATGTAAAGGGTGTTTTTTTAACAGTGCAGGGAGGGTTTATACAGTTCGTAAACAAAAAAATAATTGTAAATGAGTATGTGTGTCACGTCATCATCACCTCATTCATGGTAATTTTATCTATCACTTTCATAAAAATTTACGTTGCTTGCTGTTATTTATAATGTAAAGGGTGTTTTTTTAACAGTGCAGGGAGGGTTTATACAGTACGTAAACGAAAAAATAATTGTAAATGAGTATGTGTGTCACGTCATTATCACCTCATTCACCGTAATTTTATCTATCACTTTCATAAAAATTTACGTTGCTTGCTGTTATTTATAATGTAAAGGGTGTTTTTTTAACAGTGCAGGGAGGGTTTATACAGTACGTAAACGAAAAAATAATTGTAAATGAGTATGTATGTCACGTCATTATCACCTCATTCACCGTAATTTTATCTATCACTTTCATAAAAATTTACGTTGCTTGCTGTTATTTATAATGTAAAGGGTGTTTCTTTAACAGTGCAGGGAGGGTTTATACAGTACGTAAACGAAAAAATAATTGTAAATGAGTATGTATGTCACGTCATTATCACCTCATTCACCGTAATCTTATCTATCACTTTCATAAATATTTACGTTGCTTGCTGTTATTTATAATGTAAAGGGTGTTTTTTTAACAGTGCAGGGAGGGTTTATACAGTACGTAAACGAAAAAATAATTGTAAATGAGTATGTATGTCACGTCATTATCACCTCATTCACCGTAATTTTATCTATCACTTTCATAAAAATTTACGTTGCTTGCTGTTATTTATAATGTAAAGGGTGTTTTTTCAACAGTGCAGGGAGGGTTTATACAGTACGTAAACGAAAAAATAATTGTAAATGAGTATGTATGTCACGTCATTATCACATTCACGGTAAGTTTTCCTATCACTTTCATAAAAATTTACGTTGCTTGCTGTTATCTATAATGTTAAGGGTGCTTTTTTTAACAGTGCAGGGAGGGTTTATACAGTACGTAAACGAAAAAATAATTGTAAATGATATGTATGTCACGTCATTATCACCTCATTCACTGTAATTTTATCTATCACTTTCATAAAAATTTACGTTGCTTGCTGTTATCTATAATGTAAAGGGTGTTTTTTTAACAGTGCAGGGAGGGTTTATACAGTGTAAACGTAAAAATATATTAAAATATCTATGTACATATAGGCGGATCCTACTTTGCGGATGTCCTGGTACGCGGTGGGTCCAGGAACCGAACTACCGCGATAAGTGAGGCAACACTGTATATATACACCTAGTTCTTAGAATAACGCAAAGGTAGGTTCTCAGAAGTGCTGCGTATTGTAATCTTCGCGGAATGTAACGAGTTATTTTCCATAAGGAACAATGATAATGGGTATAGATACGTTCCACAACCGTACATAGACACACTATACCAAATATATAAGATAAGTAAAACATATTTTATAAGTACATAACAAAGCAGAAAGACCAGTAGTTATTTATATTAACATGCAAATAGTGTACAGTATCAAAGATATACAGATTTACTGTACAGTATGCAAACTGATGCACGCAATTATGCGGTGGGCAACAGGCATACACTGGGACGTGCATGGTGGAGGTGAGCACGAGGATGCAAACGTTTTACTGCCTCCGTATCAGTTGATGCACCCTCGCACGCAATTTCCCTGACGATATTATATCGCAAGTTGTTTGCTGTTTGTTCTTATTGCTTTTTTCAATTCTCTTCAAAATATTCGATTGCATTAAGTGGTAGAAAATGAGGAGGATGCGGGAGAACGAACCTCTATCTGCAAACGCATTGCCACTTCCGTATCAGTTGATGTACCCTCGCACGCTATTTCTCAGACGATATTATATCGAAAGTTTGTTTGCTGTTTGTTCTTAATGCTTTTTTTTCAACTCTCTTCACAATATTCGATCGCATTAAGCGGTAGAAGAGGCGGAGGATGAGGGAGAACGAACCTCTATCTGCAAACGTTTTGCCGCCTCCGTATCAGCTGATGCACCCTCACATGCTATTTCCCTGACGACATTATATTGCAAGTTTGTTTGCTGTTTGTTCTTAATGCTTTTTTTCCATTATCTTTATAATATCTGATTGCATTAAGCGGTAGAAGAGGAGGAACATGGCGGAAAAGTGCCTCCGAGGCGGTCGATTATTTACTAAAATGAAATTTTTTTTTCAAATTTCTTTGCATGGGCATTAATCTAATTTTGCGGATTATAAATGGGTTAAAAGCGAACTAGCTGTATATATATATATATATATATATATATATATATATATATATATATATATATATATATATATATATATATATATATATACAGTGTTCCCCCGGTTATTTGCGTTCTCACTGCATCGCGTTTTTTTTTTGGATAAATTATTATTTTATTTTATGGGTATATGCAAAAATATTAAAATATTCAAAAAAAAAATCTCAGTATTTAAATTTTTTTTATTGAAAAAACATATTTCATTATCTAATTGATAAAAAAAATTTATTTCCCAGCCTACAAATAATAAAACAGTAAAAAATAGTAAAAACCATAAATTTAGATAGATAGATAGATACGTTTATTGACCACCTCTTTTGAAAAGTATAATCTTTACAAAAGGAATATTTGGTCCAAATTACAATGAATAAATACAATAGAATTTGTACAATCATCAAATAAGTAAATAAATTTTAAATTAATATACATTGTACTAATAACTGAATGATATACGTACGTACAGTATAACTCACAGTATTGTATCATGCGAAATAGTGTTCGATAGCGTACAATGTATTGGGGTCGCACCTACGTGAGCTAGCATATATATTTATATTTCCAGTAGTTTCATGATTTTATTGATAAAAAAAAACGTATTTCTTAGCCTAAGAATAATAAAACAGTAAAATATAGTAAACAGTATTGCACCACGTAAGATACGATACCGGTATCAGTGTTTCAGAAAACGCAAAGGCTCTCACCTACGTGACCTTGTGAATATTAAAATTTTCATTATTTTATTGATAAAACAAGTATTTCCTAGCCTAAGAATAATAAAACAGTAAAAAATAGTAAAAAAAACATAAATTTAGATATACATACGTACAGTATAACTCACAGTATTGCATCATGCGATATATGTAGTGTCCGATAGGTACGTGAGCTAGCATATAAATAAATTTAGATATACGTACGTACGTACAGTATAACTCACAGTATTGCATCATGCGAAACAGTGTCCGATAGCTACGTGAGCTAGCATATATATTTATATTTCCAGTAAGTTCATGATTTTATTGATAAAAAAAACGTATTTCTTAGCCTAAGAATAATAAAACAGTAAAAAATAGTAAACAGTATTGCACCAAGTAAAATACGATACCAGTATCAGTGTTTCGGAAAACGCAAAGGCTCTCACTTACGTGACCTAGTGAATATTAAAATTTTCATTATTTTATTGATAAAACAAGTATTTTCTAGCCTAAGAATAATAAAACAGTAAAAAATAGTAAAAAACATAAATTTAGATATACATACGTACAGTATAACTCACAGTATTGCATCATGCGATATATGTAGTGTCCAATAGCTATGTGAGCTAGCATATATATTTATATTTCCAGTAGATCTCACCTACGTGAGATAGTTCATGTTTTTTTAACAGTGCAGGGAGGGTTTGTACAGTACGTAAACTTAAAAATAATTGTAAATGAGTATGTCATATCATAACCACTTAATTCACCGTAATTTTATCTATCACTTTCATATAAATTTACGTTGCATGCTGTTATTTATGAAGCAAAGGGTGGTTTGTTAATAGTACAGGGAGGGTTTATACAGTGTAAACGTAAAAGTATATTAAAATATCTATGTACATATAGGCTGATCCTACTCCGCGGATTTCCTGGTTCGCGCTGGGTCCCGGAGCCGAACTACCGCGGTATGGGGAGGAACACTGTGTGTATATATATATATATATATATATATATATATATATATATATATATATATATATATATATATATATATATATATATATATTTACACACTATGTTTTAGATAATAGGAATTTACTTGAAGTACCTTTTAAGCTTTTTTACACTATTCGTATAGTTTTTAATTATTCTCCGAGTAAAGCCCTCCGACACCGTATGCTTCTCAAGATATCTTGTGTGTAAAGCTAAATCCTGTTCTTTTGCCTATTAATTAGTATATTAGTCACTGGATTGTCAGTGGCCGATATAATAATACATGCTCTAACATATTCCTCATATCAGTTCCAAACCACACATCTAAACTTATATTATTTTACCTACTGATCCAATAGGTGTCCTGCTTTATAGGACTCTCTCATCTCAGTTTTCCTCTTTCATTTACTATTTTTATATAAGATCATTACTTATTTTCTCTGCTAGAAAATCATTGTACATCCTGCAAATATATTACAACTGGTATTACCTAATTTCAGAGCAAAAAGCTTTCAAATAATAATTAATGAAACCACCTATGTCATCTTTCTTAGGACTCATCAAATATCTTATATCACTGCTATACGAACGTTTTACTGTTTTCAATGTACATTGCTTCCCTTTCAAAAACTATATTGCAATAAATTTGCTATTAATTCCCTTCTATGAATTTTCCATACATTCAAGTTCATATATAGTAATATCTTTCTCGATTAGAATTTACAGCTCAACATATCTCATAGTATCTATTCCTTCCCTTAAAAATGCCAAGCCCTACATTTACTCTCGTCAATGTTAACTAAATAATTTTCTGCAGAAATCCACCAATATACATAACCTGATACAGTATACTGAAGAGTAGATAATCTAATAAATGCCAATCATCTTATTTTTAATGCTCCTTTTCAGCAAATTACAACATCCCATATTTACTTCTCACGCAATAAGCATCCAAATACTACATCCAAATATCATATATTTGGAAGTAATAGCAATGCTTTACCTATACTTAAAGTGTAAACAACTTCAACTGCTAGTATACGAGTACATACCTAGGGCATTATTCCTTCTCATTTTACTAATCTCATTCACAATCACAATCTTCTTCAGGACTTCTAAAGTTCCCAGTATTGACATATCTCTCAAATGATCCTCCTCATTCAATAATTTTTGTTCCTTATTTAGTTACTCCAACAAATCCCTCTTACTTTGTGCATCTTCCTCTAGTGTATTTTCCTATACTCATATTACCTCTCCAAGATGCTGGAGAGAAAAGAATTCAAGACTTTTATGACTTTGTGAGAGATGGAAGTAACAAATAAAGATGGAGCAGCAGGGGCTGGTCAACAATTATTCCTTTCTTTAATGTCATCTTGTCGAAAAACAAATGACAGATGAGATAGAAATGAAGAAGCAATGTCTCAACAGAGCGAATTTTGCTTCCGAATCACTACTTTTTTCAGTGTACTGTATATGGCATCTTATACAGAATAAAAATAAGCATCACCTGACTTCTTCCTAGGTACTTTGGTTATATTTTGTCATTTTTAAGACATTTTTCCTGATGGTATTCTTTTTATAAAGAAATTTTTTCCTCCAGCATCAACACCATAAGTTTTTCTTTGCTTAAGCAATGCATTCTTTCTTGTCCTCTCAACACTGACCTTTCCTTTATTCTTTACTGCTTTAACGTTAAATTACACTTTTATACCTTATTATTATCTCACTGTCTTAACAGATAAATATTACAAGCACCTAGTAGTGTAATTACCTAATTGTGCTTACGGGAAAGTGACCCAAGCTCGTAAATTTCCGTCTCCTGATCGGTTACATTTTGTACTTAGTGCTATTTATCATACTTGTCCTTAAAACCATGGATTGAGTAAGCATTACCTACCTCCTCACTTAGCAAATTCCAATTATCAACTACTCTTACACTATATAAATTCTTCTTTACATCCTGTAAAGCCTCTAGTTCTAGTGCCAGCAATATCAAAATATCGATCCCTATCCACTCTGTCATAACCATAAAGGAATTTAAAAACCGTCACCATATCCCCCTCAATCTTCTAGCTTCGAGTGACAGTAAGTCTAATTCCCTCAGCTTCTCGTCATAACTGAGATAGCGTATTTCAGACATCATAACTGAGATTGCATATTTCCGACACCAGTTTTGTGGAATATCTTTGAGCTTTTTCCAGCTTAACTACGTGCTTTTTCAGTGCGGATTCCAAAAGGCGGCTGCATATTCAAGCTTTGGCCTCACATAGGTTACATATATATTTCTTAATATTTCCTTGTCCATGTGCCTAAAGGCTACCCTTACATTTGCTAAGCATATGCTGCCCTTACTATGCCATTTATATGAATTTCTGGAGACCAATCAGCCAGTATGTTTACTCCTAGATCTAATACTCTATTAAGCCTTACACATATTCTGTCCACGTTCTCTTTTCTGTTTATTCAGTAAAAAAGCTTTTTTTATCTATAGAATTTTGCTATACATATTAAATAAAATTAATAGTTAAGATAAGATCATGGTAACTGAGACATGTTCATTTATAAAAAAATAATATTCATAGTGAATAATCACAAGCCACATATACAGTATATAAAACAAAAGGGCACTTTAAGAGGGGAGAAAGCGTATTTTTCTTAGTCTCTATGAAGACCAAAAAGAATTTCTCTCTTGCAGGTTGCACCCAGAACCTTATTTAAAAAAAAAATAGTTCCAGCCACATAGTGACATTGGTGTTCAGTTTTACAGGCCTTACAGGCAATGGGGGTTAACATCCCATTTAGAGGAGAGCACTAAAATTTCCATCGCCCCGTCATCATCTGTTACCAAGAAGCAAATGTCACTCATTCTATTTTGCAACACCTATATATACAAGAAGGGGTAGGAAGATGGAGAGGGAGTACTGATGTGGTACACCTATTTTTGTCTGCAAGATCCACTTAAGAATAATACAAACAGAACATAGAAAGGGTGACTAGTATACTATAGAACACTAGCATGGGATAAAGGTTCATGATAAATCTGAAATTTTATTGCTTTTTAAACAAACACAGTATTCCCTTCACAGAGACGAAAGTGACGTGATGTGTATAAACAAAGTACATAACTGTGACTAATATATAGAGGCCATGGAGGATTCTACTATTCTCTAAATGGATATTAAATATGGTGCCTACAAATAACACAAGCAGCACTAAGAGGAATAAGGGGAACAATAATCACCTGTAATATTAAAAGAAATAAACAAACTACACACAACCATGCACAAACATACATGTGCGAATTAAGCATAGAGACAGATGAGAAAGGCATTTCACTCAGTGAATGAATTATGATTATTGCATAAGATTTACTATCTACCTTGGCTGTTTCCACCACTGGGGGGTAACCGACATAAAAAAAGAAACAATATGGGATTACTTTGCTCTATGGGCAATGACGAGGGAGCTGGAGACCGTTCAGATGGTACTGCTGGAGTGCCACAGCCCATCCTCACGGTTCTTCCACAACCTGTGTCGCTTCATAATGCCAACTCCCCTAATACCCCTACCACAAGGCTACTTCTGTAAGATGCAGTACCGTGGTAACAGCAGATGCCCATCAGAGCTGCATCACAATCGCTCGTCACTCATTCCTATTCCTAGCACGCTCACTTGCTTCCCTCACATCCATCCTCCTATCATTCAAGGCTCTCCTTACTCCATCCATCCACCCAAACCTAGGCCTCCCTCTAGCATTTCTCCCATCAACTCTCGCATTCATTACCTTTTTCAGCAGTCTTTCATCATCCATCCTCTTCACATGGCCAAACCATCTCAGAACATTCATATCTACTCTGGCTGCCAAGTCTCTCCTCACACCCGTTCTTGCTCTCACCACTTCATTCCTAACCCTATACAACCGAGATACACCAATCATACCAGTAAAAAATTGTCACTTGTAATTCTTAACAGATATTTAAGACTACACATATACTGCATATGTGAATAAGGCATGGAGGTTGAGGAAAAAGGCAATTTCAGTCAATAAGTGCAATTTACACACAAACAAAAACAGGGTATGTCCGTTTTTTCTTAATTTGCTGCAATACAGCTTTCCTTTGCAGTATTAGTATCCTTTCAGACTGACAAACTACAACTGTAGGAGAGAGCCATTCAGTGGTATTTCAGATATCTTATATTTTGATGAAAAGAAGTGAATGCCATAATAATCGCAATTTTCATATCAGGTGCAAAAAAAAAAAATAAAGCATGGCCAATTTTGGAAAGGAGAGATTGTCAGGTAACATATGGATCTGGAGGCATAAGCATATGGCAGCTTCTCTTTGTAAAAGGAATATGAAACAGAATAACTTTCTTGTACTGCTAGAAGATAACAAGGGAGAGTTTTGGTGTACTCTGAAGGCAAAGCATTCTCACTTGAGAGAGAATCATTAGGTTCTTTGAAGTCAAGAAGGCTAGTACAAAATGAATCAACATGGAAACATCCACAAACTGCGGCATACAGTCGTTTCTTCCTATGAAGGTCACTAAATTGCCAATTCTACAGGCAAAGACAATGGGAGGAGAGTTATACTGCTTTGGCTAGAAAGTTGAAGGAAGATACCTTGGAGGTGAAGAGTGAGGGCTCTAAAAGCAAAAGCATTTTATCCCGTCCTCAGGTAGGATTTGGAGAATATTGCATAGGCCGCATGTTAATAAGAAGATTCCTGCAAATACTTGATAAACAATGAGCAGGATAGATGCATACTGAAGCCGTGTGCATATATTGCAAATGATGTAGAAAATGTGAAAATAACAGAAACTATAAATTTAAGGCTATATTGTCTAAAATTGGTTAGTTCCTTGTTCTTAGGCATTATGTAATGAATTTCCAATATTCTATTCTATGTTGCTTACTTCCAAAGTTCTGAAAGTCAGGTGTGGTTGGGTCCTGGAGGGGCTATCTGCACTGTCAACCTTTGATGGGCTGTACATACATACATATACACATGCCTCATTCCCCCTTGTAAGGGGTGGCCGAGCCAAGAAATGCGCATTCACCACGATCCACACATACCTCGACCACTCCTCTCAGCTCATTGGGGATAAAGGGTTACCATGTCTCCCCCCTTCCACCCTGCTTGGGTCACCAACAAGGTAGGTGGGCAAGAAAATTCTACAATGAGACCAGACAGCAGCTGGTTTCCCCCCACCGCTTCATCACATGGCAACTCCCCTCACACCTGTCCATCACAGTTCACTGAGCTAACAGGGGTGAGAAATCTCTTTGGCCCACGTCATCTATGCACAATCTTCCTCCACTCATTCCTATCTCTTGCACGCACTCTTCCCTGTTCCACTGACATTCCACGTGCATTCAGTGCTCTTTTCATGCCATCCATCCATCTCATTCTAAGTTTCCCTCCTGACCTAACTCCAATCACTTCTGCACTCCACACTCTTTTTTTTTTACTATTCGTTCATCACTCATTTCCATTTGTTAAAACCAACTTAATACTCTCTGATCTAACCTATCTGACAGCTTCATTCCAACACCCGTTCTCTGCCTGACATCCACATTTCTTACTCTATTTATTCTAAATACATCAATCATACTTCTCAAACATATCTCCATTACATTCAACTTATTCCCTTCATCCTCTCTTGCATTCCAAGTCTCTGCTCAATAAAAAGCTGTCGGTACATCACACCTTAATATATCCTTCTCTTTGCATTCATTCCCAAATATCTATTTTTCATCACACTTTTCAACAAACCTAAACATTTACTTGCTTCCTTCACTCTGTGATTTACCTCTACATCCACTCCTTAATACATGGGACCCCAGATACTTAAAACTCTCAACTTCTACAAGCAACTCCCCCATTCACTCCTACATTCAATCTGCCAACATTAACACTCCTCGTACATCTCATGACTTTACTTTTACCAATATTCACCCGTAACTTCCTTCTTTCACAAACACACTAACAAACTCAGTCACCAAATGATTAAATTCATTCTCAGTATCAGCCACCAGTACAGTATCATCCGTAAATAGCAACTGATTTAATTTCCACAACCTTCCATCCTCACCCAATAGTTCCAAGTCTCTGTCTAATACTATTTAATTTACTTCCTTTACCACTCCATCCATATATACATCAAACAACCATGGCGACAATACACAGCCTTGACGTAACCCTACATTCACCTCAAACCAATCACTTATACCATTCCCAACTCTCACACATGCTCTACTATTCTTGTAAAAACTCTTCACTGCATTCATCAAACTTCCACTTATTCCGTGCAGTCGCACCACACTCCACAACCCCTCTGTATGTACTCTGTCATACACTTTCTCTAAGTCCATAAATGCCCCAAAAGTGTCCTTACCTTTCTCCAAGAACTTCCCACGCACCTGTCTTACTGCAAACACCTGATCCACACATCCTCTTGCTCTCCTAAACCCACACTGTTCTTCCCCAATCAGTCTCTCAGTACCTTTCCTAATTCTCTCGATTAACACTCTTCCATACACGTTACCAGCTACAATCAACAAATTAATTCCTCTAAAACTACTACAGTCATACTTATCTCTTTTTCCTTTGTAAACTGGAACTACATATGCACTCTTCCAATCAACAACCTAACCATCCATTCTACTAAAGACTCCCAACCTTTAGACAAAAATTCATAATGACACTAATCTAGCCCTGGTGCTTTACATGGTTTCATTGCTCTCACTGCCAAATGTACCTCCTCTTTTGTAATTTTTCTATCATTCTCATCACCTACCATTGGCATACTCCATTCGTTTTCCACAGTCACAATCTCTGCCTATCTATCAACTCCCTCATTTAGCAAGTTCTTGAAATATTCAGCCCATCTTTCTCTCACCTATATTTCATCTACTAGCAATTGCTAATCTGCTCCTTTCACCCTCTCTTCCCTACCACACTCACCTTTCCCCACTCTTTTCACTTCCTTCCAAAAATCTTTTTATGCCTTTCAATATTCTCAGGCAAGCATCAGCTCCACCTTACATCCACTTCTCTCTTTACCTCCCTCACAACGTGCTTCGTAAACCACCATATGCCTTTCATATGCCTCTACATTACCTACCTGCAACCATACCACATAAGCTCGCTTCTTTCAGCCACTACTGCACTCACCTGCTCATTTCACCATTTACTACCTTTCCTTTTACTTCCACCAGTTAGTCTCCTTCTGCACACTGCCTCAGGACACTTCATAATTTTCTCTTTGAAACAGTCCCATTCTTCTTCCACTCCCTCCTTCATTTACTCTTTCACTACATTCTACACATATCTCACATTAGCCTTATACTCACAGTCATGCTCTTTCTTATACAATTCATTCACCTTTAGCACCTCTCTTGCGTCTCCTTTTTCTCCCACTCTCACTTTCCTTTCCACTAAATAGTGATCAGATATTCCACCACTAGCTCCTCTCAGTACATTCACACCCAATACTCTTCCAATCATCCTCCTTTTCACCACAACATAATCCATTAATGCTCTGTCAACTACTCTTCCATTATCAACTCTGACCCATGTATACTTGTGCACATTCTTCTTTTTAAATACAGTGTAACAATCAACACCTCCCTCTCAATACACATATCTATCATTTTCTCTCCACTCTCATTCCTACCAGGTACTCCATACTTCCCAATCACACCATCCACTGGCTCATTCCCTACTCTAGCATTCAAATCTCCCATGAACACCACATTCACATTCATTCCCATGTCTTCCACACGCTCGTTCATTTTCATCCAAAATTCTTTTCTTTCTTCCTCTCATGGCTGCTCGTAGGAAATAAAAATACAGAGGAGGGGATTCCCAGTCCCCCCCGCTTTGAAAAATACCACATAAAATTATTTCATTCATTTCTATTTGCAAAATATTGTAATTTCTGCTTTCATTTGTTAATAAAATAATAAAAATATCAAATTAATTGAGTTTATTCATTCCTTTTATTTTTGGTAATAAAATATAAGAAAAATGGTAAATACATTGTAAACAATATGCTTTATGGGGAAAGATGAGTTAACTAGTCTGTGTTGAAAATAGTTATTAGAAAATCAAATTTCATGCATAAAAATAAATAAAAAAAGGTAAATATCATTATCAGCATTAAAAATACTATATTAAAAGACAATAAAAATGTTTATCTGAAAATGAAACATATTTTACAAAAAAATTGCTGGTTAAGAGGTTAAATTATTCTAATACCATTATTGTGACATGGTATACATCACAATATCAATGTATGATAAGGAAGTTTCATGCAAAAGTATCTTTTCAAAATAATGTAACAATATGTAGTTAAAATACTTTAATTTTTACGGAAGCTTCAGGAGTGATAAAGTTAGGTGTTTTCATACTTATACAATTATAATGCATGATAACATGAGGAGCTTTCATGTAAACTTTTCCATTGATAAAAACTTAGACAAAGATGAGAATCGTTCAAACTTACAAGTCAACGTCATGAAAGTATCCTGAGGAACCTTCGTACATGGCACAACGTAGTGCTTCAGGTGCTAGATATCCAGGAGTACCACAAACGTCTGCATTAACACACCAAAAATAATTTATGTACAAATCTACTAAAAGGGATATTTAGCAAACTGCACAAAACATACAATGCAAAATTTTCATTAACAGCTGCATCAAAAGTAACAGCCAAAACAAAACTAGCTTACAAATCCATTAATGACATTTTTAAGTATATTATTCTCAAAAATGCGACACATATACAAGATATTAATTTTCTTGAGACATTCTTTGCATACCCCCTCTTTACAAATAATACTATATGTACTCTAATATAACAAAGTAATTTGAAAATTTTGCACAGAATGTCTACCAAAGAAGGATAATACAGATTTAGGTGTAAAATAAATGAAATTACAGCGGACAAAAGAGGTATACATTTATGCATTCTGAAAGTGAATTCATTATTCTTAAGAGATATGTTGCAATGATAAAGGAATAGCATAATTTTCTGCCTCTCCATGCAGCTCATCAAGAATCTCACTATGATGGAAGTGTAGCCAATTCGGAATCAAGAGCTCTCAAAACAGACAGAACTAAGAGTTTGGCCACTTGCTCCCATAAATTATTAATAAATCCTTTTTTCGACCTGCTTGGTTTGTGTCATAAATATGAACTTCGCACACAATACAGTTTGTTGAGCACAGCAAAATTATACATCGTCATGAGGAATTGTTGTGTACGAATATACCTAGTTAAAGTTTTTATTTATTTATTTATATAATTGGCTATGTGAAGGACCGAGTTTGAATTTATTTACAAAATTACTGAATACACAGTCATAAATGCGAACATTGCTAAGTGTGACGGAAGAATACGTTTTCGCACAGCATTTTTGTATACAGTGTTACCTCGGTTATTCACGCTTCTTGGTTCGCGTTCTCACTCTATCGCGTTTTTTTTTTGGATAAATTATTATTTTATTTTATGGGTATATGCAAAAATATTAAAATATTGAACATTTTTTTTTCTTCAGTATTTTCATTTTTTTATTGAAATTTAAGTTGCGTGCTGTTATTTATAATGTAAAGAGTGATTTTTTAACAGTGCAATGAGGGTTTATACAGTTCGTAAACAAAAAAATAATTGTAAATGAGTATGTGTGTCATATCATCATCACCTCATTCATCGTAATTTTATCTATCACTTTCATAAAAATTTACGTTACTTGCTGTTATTTATAATGTAAAGGGTGTTTTTTTAACAGTGCAGGGAGGGTTTATACAGTACGCAAACGAAAAAATAATTGTAAATGAGTATGTATGTCACGTCATTATCATCTCATTCACCGTAATTTTATCTATCACTTTCATAATAATTTACATTGCTTGCTGTTATTTATAATGTAAAGGGTGTTTTTTTTAACAGTGCAGGGAGGGTTTATACAGTACGTAAACAAAAAAATAATTGTAAATGAGTATGTATGTCACGTCATTATCACCTCATTCACCGTAATTTTATCTATCACTTTCATAAAAATTTACGTTGCTTGCTGTTGTTTATAATGTAAAGGGTGTTTTTTAACAGTGCAGGGAGGGTTTATACAGTTCGTAAATGAAAAAATAATTGTAAATGAGTATGTGTGTCATGTCATCATCACCTCATTCATCATAATTTTATCTATCACTTTCATAAAAATTTACGTTGCTTGCTGTTATTTATAATGTAAAGGGTGTTTTTTTTAACAGTGCAGGGAGGGTTTATACAGTACGTAAACGAAAAAATAATTGTAAATGAGTGTGTATGTCACGTCATTATCACCTCAATCACCGTAATTTTATCTATCACTGTCATAAAAATTTACGTTGCTTGCTGTTATTTATAATGTAAAGGGTGTTTTTTTAACAGTGCAGGGAGGGTTTATACAGTACGTAAACGAAAAAATAATTGTAAAGGAGTATGTATGTCACGTCAT
Organism: Halocaridina rubra; assembly: GCA_037179515.1. Classification (NCBI taxonomy): domain Eukaryota; kingdom Metazoa; phylum Arthropoda; class Malacostraca; order Decapoda; family Atyidae; genus Halocaridina; species Halocaridina rubra. The sequence continues at coordinate 45,166 of JAXCGZ010022925.1, forward strand.
TATCACCTCATTCATCGTAATTTTATCTATCACTTTCATAAAAATTTACGTTGCTTGCTGTTATTTATAATGTAAAGGGTGTTTTTTTAACAGTGCAGGGAGGGTTTATACAGTACGTAAACGAAAAAATAATTGTAAATGAGTACGTAAGTCACGTCATTATCACCTCATTCACTGTCATAAAAATTTACGTTGCTTGCTGTTATCTATAATGTTAAGGGTGTTTTTTTGAACAGTGCAGGGAGGGTTTATACAGTACGTAAATGAAAAAATAATTGTAAATAAGTATGTATGTCACGTCATTATCACCTCATTCACCGTAATTTTATCTATCACTTTCATTACAATTTACGTTGCTTGCTGTTATTTATAATGTAAAGGATGTTTTTTTAACAGTGCAGGGAGGGTTTATACAGTGTAAACGTAAGAATATATTAAAATATCTATGTACATATAGGCGGATCCTACTTCGCGGATTTCCTGGTTCGCGCCGGGTCCCGGAACCAAACTACCGCGATAAGTGAGGCAACACTGTACACTATATATATATATATATATATATATATATATATATATATATATATATATATATATATATATATATATATATATATATATATATATATATATATATATATCTCAAGTTAATGTTATAATTCATTTTTCTATTTATGTATTTGGTTATGAGAAAGACCTAGTTTAATTTATAAAAAAAATTTCCAAATACATTTATATTGTCATATATACAAGCTTGGTGCTCAAAACAATTTGTTGAATGTAGCTGAAAAATACGTCGTCAGACAGCATTAGACTGAGGAAGACACGTTGCTCAGTTCCTGCTCGTACACCATCTTGGTCTAGTGTTTATTCGCTCTTTGGCTTGCTTTGCCTGTTTTTTTTTATATTTTTTGGCCTGTACTATGTCTCATAAGTGAATAGCAAATTCTTCTGATGGCAGTGCTTCCAAGAAAAGGTAACCCATCACCATGGAAGTGAAATTAGGTACTATATAGTGAAATGCTCAGAAAAGGAAGAAACTCTACTAACACTGGCCAATTACGGGTGGTAAACCATTCCTCCATGGTGATGATTATCAGGATAAAAATTAAATCTTTGAACAAGTGAAAGGTTCTGTTCCTATGATGTCCACTGTGATTACTTAGCAGTGTAGTGGCCTAATGATTGAGATGGAAAGGTTATTAGTGCTTTGACTGGATGACCTTCATCAACAGCATATCCCAGTGAGCCTCTTGTTGATTTAGGAGAAAGCTAAAATATTGCTAAAGGCTGTGAATATTGAAAAGGGAAAAGGGAGTGAAAATGAAGTTCGCAGTCCGTAAGGGCTAGATTATATGGTATAAGGCTCGTGCTAATTTACATAACCTTAGGGTGCAAGGTGAAGCTCCAAATGTTGATGAGAAAGCAGAAAGTAATATTATTAGTGCGTTGGCTGAGAAAATTAGGGCGGGGACTAACTGTGCTGAACAAGTGATTAATGTGGATGAGTCCAACTTGTTCTGGAAGCGCATGCCTTGTCGTACAAACATTACCAAGGAGGAGATGGCAGCATCAGGCCAGAAAGTCAGCAAGGAGAGATTGACTTTGCTTTTTGGAGGCTAATGCTGTTGGCGACTTCAAGCTGCAGCCCTTGTTGGTGTACTTGGCAGAAAATTCAAGGGAACTCAATGGCATTTGGAAGGGTCAACTGCCTGTCATCTGGAAGTCGGACAAGAAGGCTTGGGTAACACTTCAGATTTTCGAGGACCAGTTCAGCAATCATTTTGTGCCTGTGCTGCCAAGGGTCTGACCTTTAAGGTCATGCTAATGCGGGACAATACTCCTGGTCACTCTGCCCATATGGATGAAAGTCATTGTGGTTTATCTTCCACCCAATTCATTTTATGCCTGAAGTGGAGCTGTACTGTGCTTTCAAGGGTCTGACCTTTAAGGTAATGCTAATGTGGGACAATGCTCCTGGTCACCCTACCCATTTAGATGAATGTCATCTTAATGTCAGGGAGGTTTATCTTCCACCTAATATCACTGTCCTGTTGCAGTCAATGGATCAGAGTGTCACTGCCCCTTTCAATGCTATCTACCTCCGAGGGACAATCGCTATGGCTTTCAGGGAAACTGACAAGGACAAGAACTTGACTCTCAGGGAATTTTGGAAGTCTTACAACATTCTTGAAGCTGTCAAGAACATTGATGATTTCTGGGAGGAAGTTAAGCATACAAACTTGAATGGGTTATGGAAGAAACTGTCCCCTCTCTGTGAATGACTTTCATGGCTTTGAGGACACAGCTGAGGCTGTCACCAAGAACGTTGTTACACTGAATAAGAAGCTTAAGCTGGAGGTGAGGGCTGATGATGTAACAGACCTGCTACAATCTCATGGAGTTATCTGCTCAGGGCCTCATTCAACTTGAGAAGCAGAAAATTGAAGAGGAGGAAGAAATGCCCACCCTACAGCCCAAGAGATTTACAAGAAAGGGCTTGGAAGAAGGTTTTGCCCTGATAGAGGAAAGGTTGGCAAAGTTTGAGGCTGAGGACCCCAACTCTGCCACTTACACTAAGGTTGCCAGAGGGGTCATGGATTTCCTGAGGAGTTACAAGGAAATTTGGAAGGAGAAGAAGAGGGCATCTTTCCAGACTCGCCTAGAGGGTTTCTTCAAGAAGGTAGAGCCCCCAGCAACATATCCTGTACTCTATACCTCAGCTGCCTCTCCACTCACCTGCCCCAGTATCTCCAGCACATGCTGAAGGTTTTCCTGCCTCTCCACACTGCAAGTGTACACAAGAGAGCTGCCATCCCTCTAGATTGTCAGACAACTTTTGAGGACCTTTGGGGCAAGAGGCTTTTCTTCCCTAAATGTCAGCTAGGTTGCTTTCTCACGTAAGTACTTAAGAATCATGCCAAATCATCAGACTTATCCTTTCTCAGTTACCAGGATAAGGTAAAAAAAAAAAAACCTAGCACTCAGGCTGTCTCTGGATGTCAGATTTATCCTTCCCTAAAGCATATGTAGAATACAAGAGGAGGGGCCTCCTCTTCACACAGAGTATTACCATCCCCTCATTCTTCTTAAAGGAAATATAGGGGTTCAAAACCCCCTTACTCTCCTCTGGGGAAAATTTTGACGATGAATATGATGTGGTTTAAGAGGGCTCATATGTGAGAGCAATATTTCCAGATGTTTTGGTATCAGCAGTGCCAGTGAATAGTACTTATGACACTGTGGGTAGATGGTGGATACGCTATACTGTGGGGGCTTAAACTCACTCAAATCTTCACAATGAACCCATCATTTACTTACATAAGGCCCTGTAACTGCTATATTATTCTTGGGGGATAAAGGAGACATACTGGTATGGGAAGGGTCCTCAGACTTGTATGGAAAAGGTGTTAATACATCTATGTCTGCCTTCTGCACAGGCACTGCATGGATTCTACGTGTCCTTTCATAAATCTGTTGGAGATCAGTCCAATTTTGATTTAAGAGGAGAAACACTCTCTATGTGGCTTTATACAAGAGAGAGACATATAAAATGCTTGGAAGAGAAGGGACATTCTGGAAATACTGAATGGGAATGTATCTGCATAGGACACTAAACGAAAGTAGCTTATTCTACCTGAAGTTCTGTTAATCAGAAAAAAAATGACTATCAAGTCGTGGAAGGCCATCTGAGGACATTCAAGAAGAACTGTGGATCATGCCCATGGGCTTACCATTTGATCAACAAAGGCATAACCTGGAAATGGGGGACTTCCACCTCAATTACAGAGCCTCACATAACATGTGTCATCAGTTCTGGAGAGGTCTGTGGAGACAATAAAAGCAAGGATATATAGAAAGTACACTTCTTCAGATTTCAAAGCTGCTTGTTCACTATTCCAAAGAATAGTTTGGAGAATCCAAACTGATCCTTGACCAATCAGATCTCAACATATACTTTTTTTGTGGCACACTTACGACGTTAAAAATAGAGAAATTAAAATGGATGCTCCCAGAAAATATATAGATCAACACAATCGACCAATGCAAGGCATTCTGGCACATCCACAAAGCCAAATACTTAAATTCATTAGTGGGCTTCAGACTGAGACTCAAAAAGTTCTGCTTCCAGGTTCTCCAATTCGGTTTCAATACTGCCCCAAAGAAAGGGAAGGGATTGAAAAGGGATATGATATCTCAGTATATATTTACACTATTGTTTACTTTGTTATTGCTTTTTGTTTTTTATATAATATAATTATTTTAATGTCATATTTTGTATTAGGCAAAATGAAACAAGATTTTAATGCGTAAACAAACACCCACCATCATGGGTTCTGACACATAGTAGACAAAGCCATTAACATTACACATAGCACAGCCACTGGAATAAACACCTTACAAGTACTATAAATTACTCTGTGAAATATAATTAAAACTTATTAAACCTTCCTATTGGACAAGGAAAGGGTGAGAGAATATATGTTAATGTAACATTTACTTGTCTACAATTTCGAAAATAATAAAAAAGACTCACCTTTAAATGCAAGAAAGATATAAAGTTCTTAGCCAGCTTGGTAACTGTAATTTTCTGAACTCTAAGAGCTAGGGCCTTGGCCCCCATCACCAGTCGAGCCTAAATAGCAGATTGCCAACATAAGCGTGTGGCTGGAACTATTAGTTTCCTCTCTTACTTTGAGATAGACTCAATCCGAATTGGTTACACATCCATCAGGGAGTGAGAGAGAGAGAGAAAGACTGGCAGGATATACAGAAGCAAACAGAAAATGGGTATAATTTCTTCCAAAAAGTATGAAAATAATTTTGTTTCAGACTGATAAAAGAAGTATACATGCAAATCAATAGTGTCAAAACTCTGTGAACAAACATGCAACACTTGAGTTAGTTTCCAGTACCATTGACTAATATCACATAGTGCAGTAAGGCAAAAGGCCACTACCATCATATTGCCTGGGTGTCATATTGGTCCATGAGAAGAGATAGGGAAGGAGGAGGAGGAGAAGGGCAACCCATCATTTTCTTGAATTTATCCTCTTCCCACATATGCATGCAGATGCGTGCAAAATATGAGTGCAAAGGGATGATGTTCCACAGCCCCAGTTCAATTACTGCACTTGTGACCACCTTCTACTTTATATGAGAGAAAGCTTGGTGAATAGGAGAATTATTCACTATGCCAGAAAATTTTGAAATTTCTAAATATACCATCAAAATATATATACATTTCATGCAAATGGCAAAAATTACTGCATAGTATTCCTTTAAGTACAAAGATATCTAACTAGTTTACATCATCCACAACAGAAGGTCATTATTTATGAATCTTAAATATTCAATATACCAGTCATCCTACTATTAAAGGTTGCACGTCTAAAACCTCTAAACTAACTTTTCAATCATTTTGACCAAACAGTGTTAAGTTCCAAATAGTTTGTACGAATGCACACAATCTTTTTCTTGCAATGGAGAATATCTATATACTGTATGTATAATGCCGAATTATCCCTAGTAACAGGAAAGGTGGAAGAGTAAAGTCAAGCTCCCATCTAGTTTCAGGTTGGACATATCCTACCAGAACTTCTCAAAATACATGACGGGTATATTACAAGTCCAAGCTCCACTCTATTTAGTCGACTTTTATGTCATACAAGGGCACAAGGAGCTGGTATTCTTGTTCCCCATCTGAGATATTGCAAGGTAACAGAGAAAGATGGAATCACCCAAGGGAGGCTCAATTCCTCACTTGGATAAAACCCACTCACTACTATACTAGAGGCAATAACCTTTAGTAATGTATGTAATGCCTTCATACAAATAACCAACTTCAATAAAGAAAAAAATGTTTATTTGCTATATTTAACTCTAATGACAGTAAAATGTAAGAAAAGCTAGTGCTGATATTACATCAAATCAAAACATGCACGTCATTTTATTTAGGGGGAAAATATCAATCCTTTTTATGTGCCATAATGCTATGTAAATATAGACTGAGCTTATTAAAGATGGGTAGAGAAGTTAAATGGAAGAATATATTTGAGACCAAGAACAAACAAATGACAAGCAAAAGTAATGAATGTAGGATGCAAATGCTTTGATATCTGAAAATAAAAGGTTACAGATTTATGCAAAAGTTGCGACTGATTCAGTATCATGATATTGAAAATGAGAAATGACCAAATGAATAACTAAAAGAAATTTATAAGGAAGGGAGTGGAGGAATATCAGTCAGAAGAACCTCTACTATCTTCATTCTTTAGTTATAAACGCAGTCACACAGCTAACTTTAGCAGAATATCGCACCTGACAAAATAAAGAAAAAAAACTTATATGGAAATATTTGCTACTTATTCTGTTAAGTATTCCACATATAAGCAAAATTACATAACTGATCTTTCTCATATTACTCAATATGATGAAGAAATTTGCTATACACTCTGATCATATAAAAAAGTACACTTTACATTGGTGCGTGATGCTTTCACAGGATTATACAAAACTACAAGAGTATATGTAAACAATACAGTTATTGTATATTAAACCACATGAACACATCTGGTTTTGATAACTTCCTGAGCTTCTAATCTAAAAAGCTATCTTGAAATGCTTTGAGACATGTTAAGGAAGCCCCATGCGATATGATGACTGTTTAAAAAATACTAATAAACTATGTACTTTTGTTTCAGCAAACATGCAGTAATCCTGCGGCGCAGACTATAAAAGCATCAAGTGCAAAAGATGAGACAATGACAAATAATGATATTGTAAATAGAAATGAGAATAAACATTATGAAATCAAGGACCACTGAAATTGTTGCATATTTCAATGGTAACGAGAGAAAACCTTGCTATCCAAATAAAAACATTATATCCAGTACCATAAGTATACTTGTGCACAATATCACTTTGGCAATTTAATGGAGAGATTCTTACAGTATTCCAAAATATGTAATACAATCCAAACGCACCACTAATACCAAATGAAAAGTTCACTAACGAGAAAATCCATTTTGGAGTTTATTAAAGATTCATATATCTGAAATATAGTATGTGATTACCCAAGGAAGCGACCAAATCCCAAAAAAGTATTATTAAAAATTCCCAGTTCATGCGAGCAGAGACTGCAGTGAATTACATAATAAACTGCAAACAGACTTTTAGGTGAAAGATAACAGCTATAATATGAATTCTATATAATCTCAATATAAGGTAACAAAATATGTTAACACCAAATAATATGGACCTTAATGAAGTGACATTATATTTGACTTAAGTTGCTGTCTAAGACTCAAAAGTTTTGTAATGCTTTGTTAATATCCCTTTGCCATATGTTAGTTTAGGTTACTTTCTTTAATTTTCGAACATGACCTATTCAAACTAAATAACTATCTTCTTCAGTGTACTCTGAAAGGCCTCTTCAACAGAAGAGAAAATAGGTAAAAAATTTTGTCCTTTGCTCATTAACTTAATACATATGAAGTACTGTGGGTATCTAATTTCGCATATCAATCCTAATATTGCAATCATGCTCCTGTACTGAGCTATTTACATCTCTTTTGAAGAATCTATGGATCCCTATCTTTTAAAATACTCACAAGTCAATATGATGACTATATCCTGGAGCGTTCTCCATCATATTACATTTAAGTAACTCGGGTGCCAAGTAGCCGGGTGTCCCACAAAGCTCTGTACATCAAAACAGGGGTATATACATATTTCACGATAATACAGTTAAGATACATTATATCTTAAACTTATCATCAAAAGAATATCCATAGAAAACGTCTTGAAATATCAATTCCTATGAAAAACCTACAGATGATGATTAAAAACATTTTATCCCAGATAACTAAAAACAAAATTCACAATCTTACATCCATACAAAACGAGCTACTCTATTTTATTTTTTTTATTTCTAATAGAATTATACCAAGAATATATAAATAGGCATCCAGTCTATTCCTGAAATCACTAAATTTTATAACAAAACACATTCCAAGGTTTCAGAACTCAGGCCATAAGTACATTCTATGTATACAAGTTGACTAACTAATTTTTTGGTGGCAAATCATGACTTCTACATAATTCATTACTATTAATTTGCGCCCATCAAAAATTTTGATCAGGGATGAGCCTATCTTTATATCAAATACCATGTAAAGCTAGCATAACTTAAGAGCTGTTTACTGTATTACATATATTTCACCACTTTTCAAGAGAAAGGACACTAAAACTGTATACTGTGCACCATATAGGGGTGAACACCTTCCTGTATATTTCATGTAACTGATTAACACTCAATGCATTTCGTGGGTACTTTACACTATGATTAAGTATTTACTGGTGAACAACAAAATCTATTCCAAATTTGTGCGGACTTTGATTTCATTTTCTTACTAAAGTATATAAGCTTAGGACTAGTAACTTGCAAAAAATCAAACATTCATTAGAATATCCACAGAATACATTCTACTCAAGTTTGACCACCAGTACTCAACATGAAACTATCACGCCAGTCCATATAAGAATTAAACTAAGATAGACAATGCACGTTCTTTGGGAAGGATACTTTGACCAGTAATTTGATAAATTACCGTTTTGCATATCTTTCAACAATTTATTTGAATAGGATAGTTGCTTTTCAAATTAATGCATTGAATTTCCAAACCTATTCTGCATTTCAAGCTTAAAAACAATCTTGGATATGAGAAATGATATTTGTTTTCCCTACATATAAATGTAAAGGTACTTCTAAATATGTCAACGGTACAAGATTAAAATACTCCTTACATATATCCTGACTGCTTTGTAAAATGCTGCCAATATAATCTCTGATATGATTATATTGACACCGAAGGAATTGAAACAATTGAATTGGCAAGTACTTTTGATTTCTAAGTTGGTGAGTACTTTAGAATATTAAAAATTCATGATCACAGCCAGAGAGCTGGCTGTGAACGTGATTTCTCAAAAATCATAAATACTCGCTAACTAAATTGTTTCCGTTTCCTTCGAGATAAATATAATTATTTAGATTTTTGCCAAGTATGTTACCTGGTAAAAATAGTCATAATATCTGATAATGCAGACTGCAGCATGTATAAACAATCTATGTTATACTTATGTAGCTATCAAAAACTATTATAACTAAACATGACATCTTCAAAAGATTTCTTTTTATATGAATACCTGCTATGCATCAACATTACACCCTCAAAAATGCTGCACAGCACAGGGCATTTTAAACAAAGGTACGACAATCTTACTTGCTCTCTTGTATATTGAAAATCCATATAACGAAAATGTATGATGTTGACATTCATTCTACTATCAAGCATACAAATCTGGCAAAGACCATATTCACTACAAGTTTAATTACCAAAGATAATAGCCAAGTTCCTTAATTCTACCTTCATTCATGAAACAGTAATGCATGGGGAAAATTAACAAATATTAATGCTACAGAACTAATTAACTCAAACAGACTAAAGAGACTAATACTAAAAGCTTGTTAATATATTCCAAATCAATAAAGTGTCTTAAATAAAGAAATATCAGTAAGAATAAAAAGAAAGGAGAAATATAAGAATTAGTAGTCTGTCTTACCTGTAAGTTCTTCACCTGGCTGTAAAACTTTGGCAAATCCAAAATCCGTCAGTTTAATGTTATAATTGTCATCTAAAAGTATATTTTCTGGCTTCAGATCTCTATGCACAATACCTTTACCGTGAACATGAGCTAGTGCTTCAAACAATTGTCTCATGATAACTCTGCAAGTGAAACAAAGTCTTAGTACCGCTCTGAACTTTATTTGTTCAAAAATAATAATTTGAGGCAGATACTGGAGAATGGATTAATAGTAATAGTTTACTTCCTAATATTGAGAGGGAGTTTATATAAGATGGCCCACTGAACACAGCTACAAAGTAATGCAATTTCATGTTTTTATCAATATGACAGCGTATCCTACCGAAGACAGTAGGGTGGCCACAACCAAAGGAAAAGGATGGGAGCAGGGCTGTTTCACATATTGTTTATCTCACCCCTGCTACTAGCTGCTTATTGGCAGAGAATAAAAATCTAGAGAGGATGGGACTGCTAGTTCTTTCCTCATCACTCTTACAAACTCAAGGAATACAAGGATATCACTGTTTTTACACAACCACCATGAATAAATCTTATGTTATACAGTTAAGAGTGTAGTAGAAAGGCTAACTGAAGTAAATTGCATAGCTGCCTATAGACACCTTTAACAATGAGTTATTGTAACAACAAATGATCCTATTTCAAGCTTGAGCATATTATTTTGTAATGATTTTTAGATAATGAGTTATTAACACCACAAAACAGAATACAAAAATGAATGTTATTAAATACTACCACAGCATATCAAGAAGTTTATAAACAATAGATGAGATATAATTTCTGAATATGCAATATAACGATTTGACCTTCAAACATCAAAATTTGGTCTCAAGTAACATTAACTGGAGAATAAGGCTTCATCATGTATAAAATAGGAAGAATGATCATCTAACTGACAAATAAGGAGTAAGAGAGAAATAAAAACAAACTGAACGAAATGTACTACAGTATGGAAGCAAAATGGCAAGTGAGAGTTAGAGGGTCTTTTGTTGTGACAATCCCTGCGGAGCTACTCAATAATAAACTGAGCATTAGAATTATAATCAAGCAGACAATTTATTAAATTCGGTTCATACTCATAATATTTACATACTTTGTTTTCTTTTCCGATAAAGTTACTACAGTCGTTAGATGATCAAATAGCTCTCCATGTTCACATAATTCGAACACAAGGAAGATAAATGTTGATGACTGAAACACATCGTGTAGTTCGACTGAAAAACAAAGTATTCTGCTTTCATTTGATATGACATGGTATGAATTGCAGAAAATTTATTAATTATACGGAGTTTTAGGACAAAATCCACATGTATAAAGGTGAGTCCTACAAGAGGACAATACGATAATTTAACGCAACAGAACAGATAACTATTATGCAGACAAGATTTTTAAGTGAGGAAAACATGGAATAGCTAACATTTCAACAATACTTTGGTCATTTTCCAGAAAACAGATAAAAAAAAAGAAAAAAATTACTTATGTATGGATGGCCGGCTACGAGTCGAAGAACTTCAATTTCTCGTAGAGTTGCTTCCAACACACCTTCGTCAGAGGAGTCACTCAAGTCTATAATTTTTGCAGCATATGGCTGGCCAGTCTCCTTTTCTATAGGAAAAAAAACTATCCTGAACATACGATGTGCAGTGATAAGCACAAAAGTAGTGAACTAATGTGTCATGCTTCTTACATGCCGAAGTGATTCACCTTGTTATGGGTGATATGACAACAAATTCAGTAAAAAATTATGACTGATGCACTTCAATTTATGAAAATATCTCTTACTTTCCATCTGTGCATTTCCTTCTCATTCAATATGCATATAAATAAACTTATCATATTGCCTACAAAAAACCCTAGTCTAAAAATATAATATTCCAATCAAAATTAATTCAATTTCTCATCATGTGCCTCATTCTTTCATGACTGTGTAACTAGGATACAGCTCAGAAGTCGCCAGACTTACTTAATATAAGAGGTACATATGATAAATTCCAGAATTTTGAGAACAGTAAGGCCTGAGCAAAATATACACACCCTACGTTTTAATGTTCGCATGTGAATCTTGATGAAATATGCTAAAACTATTGAGAAATACATATGCACAATATTATTTACTCATGCATGTAGTTTTTAAACTGTTAATTTGCATCAACATGAGTGATCTCAAAATACAAATACATACCAAGAGTTTCAAACATTCTGACTGACGAATGTTCTAAGGACAGGGGGTCCTCGGTTTACGAGGTTCTCGACCTACAACGTTTTGTGGTTACGATGCATCTCCCATAAAATATATTGGTTAATTTTTTATAATTTTTGGACTGTATTTTGACTCCCAAACATAAAGCACATTCTCCTGATGGCAATACTTCAAAGAAAAGGAATGCCATTACCATGGAAGCGAAATTAGAGATAGTGAAACACTCGGAACATGGAGAAACTTTACTACTGGATTATCATACGTAGGTGACATAGGTGCATATTTAGGTGTGTTCCGACGTATACGGAAAATTGGGTTACAATGCGTCTTGAAGAACAGAACTGTGGTGTAACTCGAAGACCCCTTGTATACTGTATAATATTCGGTAAAAATCCACAAGAACATCTTAAAAAAAATATGCAAACCTGAATTGCTGTAGAATAAAATAAGACTGACAAAAATATCAGGGAAAAAGTGAGATACTGTTAATAAAATTTATCAGTCTTTACATTGCTACCAATGACTTCAATGATCAGAAATTTCTTTATTCTCTCTGCCTGCCATTCTACCTTAGCACAAGAACAATGAATTAAGCAAATCTACCATATATATTAGGATTTAAAGTCTTAAGACAATCACTTTTTATTAGGTTAGTGAATCTTCGTCTTTACTCGTGTATTAACTACAATGAAAACAGGAGCTCAGCCAACGCATATCTAAAAGTCATACATTAAATGCCAAAGAGCTGCATGTGGCTTGAGAGCAGCAGTCTGATCATCCCCAATATAGCATAGGTGGATTTAAAATAAAAAATGTGCAATACCTTCAAGTTACGTACCAATACAACGACGCACAACTGAGCAACCTCCTCTTCCCAAGACTTCCTTGGGTTCATATTTGGCATAAAAACCTTTGGCAGCGTCACGATCAGGAAGAACATCCCCGTCTTCATCAACTGCCATTTTCATTTACGTTGCTATGGAACTAGAACATCCAATAAAAAGATAAATGTCAAGGCCATCATTCATCTTACTTGGGCACAATATATACAAGTACTGTAAATCTAAGACAGCTAAAGTTAGGATATTAATAAGAAAACTCATTAAGTTCTCACTTTCTCTGGAATACAGTTTACAAAGACAAAAGTTATTTCCAATATGTTTACTACACATTTTAGCCACAATTTCCTCCAGGCTAAGTTCAGGGTCGTGAAAGACACTTGTTCCCTGGCTGTTTTAACCTGTGTCCTGAAATTCACTGGCTTCCAGGCTGTTACAATGAAATTAATGCATTGGAGGATGTGGATGTGATTTTCCAGTTGTCACTGAGTGCTAAATCTGGGTTACACATATCATCATAATGCCTTTGAAACAGTGCATTTGTTTATGGTTTCTTGAAGTTGGAAATGACCTGCTGGTCCATGGGCTCAATATGACAAGTCATGGTAGGGTACAGAAATTTCTCTGTTATAAAATCTAACTCCCCAGCAACTCATCCATCAAGCCAAGAGGGTGAGCAGGTGCACTGTTCATCATAAAAAAGCAAGTTGTTTTCTAACAGGTATTATTTCACACTTGAGCCAAATGCTTTGTAATCCATAAAATAAAAAACTGCCTGGTTAGCCAAGCCATAATATGAGATCTCCACAGAGAATGTGATTTACTTTTCCTCATGTTATGTTTCTTAAATACCCTCAGAATCTAAAAGTAGTACACAAGCAATGACTTGACCTTCAAGTCCCTACTTGCACATGCACACAGGAAAAGTCAGTTTGAGTTCTGGCTAAGCTTTTTCTTTTTTAATGATGTAGGTCATTTTAGCCTACTTCATTACACCTGAACACTTGTTAGGGAAATATACTCTCAGCATTTTTATAGTCACTTAATTCTAACACGAGTTTTTCTGCAGCACCATGATTTGAACTCGCAACCTCCAAATGCCTAACCATGCAAGGTATGCCACTTCTCTTAAAATAATCAAACCATATGCTATCTTTTAAAAACATCAGTGTCTGATCTTATACCAGGGTCTCTCTTTACCAGGTCGTCATGTAATTGCCTCGCCTTTTCACAAATCATAGCCTTAGAGAGGTTATTACCGGATAACTGCTTCTTGTTTATCAAACCAGCAACAATTTTTCCACTTCCTTGATTGTCTGTGATCTTTGGTTAGTAATAATTTTTGCCCCTTTTGCAAGATCAGTTCCCTTGATATCATGTTTATGTTTGAAAATAGTACAGATCATTGACTTTGCAATACCAAATAGCCTGACAAGAACTACAAAACAAATGTCACTTTTATGTCTGGAAATTATTTTTTTTTTCACCTTTATTGAGGCTATAGACAGACTACTTATGAACAACCAACTTACGAACATTCACAGATACGAACAACACCATACCCATTATCTATCCATGTATTAATGCATGTATTGCTGTACTGTACTGTACTGTATTATTGCATTAAAATTCATTAATACTGCATACTTTATGTTTCCTATATTCGTTAAGTGTCTTTAGCCTAAGTACTGTACAATAGTGCATTTGTATGTAGTGTACAGTACTTTTTTTTAACTAAAAAAACTTACGAACCATTCTACTTATGAACAGATTTCTGGAACTTAACTCGTTCGTAAGTTTGGGAGTGTCTATATCCTCTTTTCATTTTGGGGTTGTTATCACTTAAATTCTTTGGTCTCATTGTGGTTTGTTTAATAATATTTTATATATATGAAAAACTATATGAAACACAATGAAATTCAAGAAAAGACACTGTGAATCTGCTATGGGGTCTGTATTGACCGGAAGCTGCAATGTAGCTGAAAATCTCAGCCCCACATGGCCAGGTGACTACCCTGTCTAAAAGCCAAGAAAATATCTGAAATTCAAAGTAGTTTTTGTTTTGAAAATGTTTGAATGCCACCTTCTTTGAGAAATATATATTTCTCAAAGAAATATATAGGTGTAAGGGGAAGGTTGTGAGGATGGGACTTTTGCTCCCTCTGTAACATAAGCTCCTTTGACCCCCAACTTATGTTCCAGAGAAACACAGACTGTTGATTATGGCATACTGTTCTGATTGACAAGATCAGAGATACAAATGTTATTTTCATATTTGGCAATGATTTCTTTTTTCTCCTCTTTTGTGGAACTAACCACTTTCTATTTCACTTTAGCAACTTCACTAAACTTTTTTGGCCCCAAGATGGCTTATATATTAAATATATAGTGTTGTGCTGTAATTTTTTAAAAGGTACATTGAAAATAATGCAAGACAATGAAATAACAAAATGAAACAATAAAATACAGTACCTGAACATGAAAAGGCCCTGCGAATTTGTATAAAGATCTGCACGAATAAAAAACTATTACAAAACATGATGAAAAACCATGAAATCGTGCAGTGTACATATATAGCATAGTTAGGACTGGGAAAGTTACAAGTTCAAAACAAGCAACTACTATAACAGTTATGCTCGAATTTAGTGACTAAATAAAAGCTGAAGGTTTTTCTTCCCCAAACTACATAACATCGCACTGTAATATTTTTTAAAAATACTCAAGAAACACAATGAAATAACCAATTATTGTACCTGAACAAGAAAATGCACAGCAAATTCGCACAGAGATCTGCACAATCGGAATCTTCATAAAATATAACAAAACACACAGCGTGCGGATATCATATGATCTGAAAACAGCTATACTGACAAACCTAACTGCAGTATGCACACATAGGAGATGAGAAGCCATGAACAATGTACTATCCATTTTAAAATAAAAGAACGCACTAGACACACAAGCCCATAGCCTCTTTGTGGGGCAATTACTCATCCTAATCTCGCATGACTATAACAGTCACAAAAGGCTGATGGGCATAAAATTAGTATCGTTTGAGCTAGTTTCGGTTGAAACAGCAATGTAAATCTTATATAAATAGCAGCACGCAATGCTTAAATTCTAGTTGGGTATAAGGTAGGTAGGGTTCTTTTGTTTTATGGTGCTTGAGGTGTTGAGATTATGGGTATGTAACATGTGTAATGGCATTACTGTACCATATCAAACAAGCCAGTAATAGAGTACCCAGAGTATATTATCATATACAGCTCTACTGGTAATGATTACCCAAAAGTTGCACACTTTAGCTGACTTGGGATTTCAATTCCTTACAGTAATAACAATAATAAGTTACCACAATGTCTCTTATGGCATATTTTCAGAACATCTATTGACAAAACTATAATAAATTAAGTTATGGAATTAGGCTGGTGGTAATTGGGTATAGAACGAAAAATCTTACTGAAATAGAATGAATATATCTTGAACCTGTATAAAATCAGATCAATAATATTTCCAAATAAGAAAAAATGGATCTTGTAAAGATAAATAACCCCATTTATAAGGTAGTTATAAGGGTTATTTGTATATACAAGGTAATTATGAGTCGTTTTTCCTTTTACTTGCATTTGTGTATTTGTGTGAAGATATGTTCTGTATTCATACTTTTGTTTTTTATTCCTACATGATTTCAATTGGTTCTTATAAATACAAACAACGGGTTATTCAACTTTACAAGTTTAATAACGGGGTTATTTAACTTTTAAGTTTGATTACTGGGTTATTAAACTTTTCATGGATTGTGGGGGTTCTTTATTTTTACTAGATCCGAAAAATTTCCTACTGCATATAAAAATACGGTATATGTTTACTTTAAATTCTCAGGAAAAACTCATAAATTTTTTCATACAAGACTTGGTAAGTGGGTTATAAGATTTGAAAATTATGACTTTTTTTTTTATTATTTTTTCAGATACGGCTTCATTATTTTATTTTTTATTCACTCATTATGTTGTGTAAAAACATTCTTTACCCTGTTTATAAAGGTCAAACAACCCAAACATACGTCAAGGTTATATATAAAGTCCTAAATATCCCATTCTCATGCAGAAAAGCCTTTACTAAGACTATGTACAACATGTGTACATTACCTTAGCTCTTTAAGACTCCAAAAGTTCACCTTCACCATAAAAATTCCTTCTCTTCTGGTTCTGTCTATGACGCAACAGGAAAACAGAGATAATCCCCCCATCCATCCATAACATCCCCCCTAGTCAAATCCCAGGTCTCTGCCTTTAGAATTTTACTCCAAATTTTAGGCTAAATTGTATCTCTCTGTATAAGAACCATAATCCCTTCTTAAAAGGAGAGTGGTCGAGTCAAGGCAAATACCCTGACTTACTGCGAGATGAAAATACAAAAGAGAGGATTTTCAGTCCCCTTTCTCCACCCCATTTAAACGACTTTTAAGACACGCAGGGGAATACGGATAAGTATTCTTGCTCCCATCTCTACTGCTGAATTTTAATGCTACAAAAATATATACTTGCTCCAAAAAAGTATGCGTTGAATTCTATTGATGAAGTAAATATATAGTAATGGAGAATTCATAGACCTAAAATAAATATACCACTTCAATTCGCAGATGTCTTAAAATTCCCTTATCTCGGTATATAAAAGACAGACAGATAAATGAAAGAATAAAACCACCAGATCTACAGAAAAAGTAAGAAGAAGAAGAAGAAGAAGAGCTTTGACGATTCTCTTCATATATAGCTTAATTTTTCTATTGTAACTGTTAGGAAGGAAATAGACATTTGTTCCTTTTATTTTGGGTCTACCTTCAATTGCAAGAGTTTTCTATGATTAAGGAATGTATACACACGGATTGGTTTATTTATTTAATTTGGTTTTGCTCTCCCAATGATTTAGTGAGGCTTTTAATTATTTCATATATTATATATATATATATATATATATATATATATATATATATATATATATATATATATATATATATATATATATATATATATATATATATATATATATATATATATATATATATATATATATATATATATATATATATATATATATATATATATATATATATATATATATATATATATATATATATATATATATATATATATATATATATATATATATATATATATATATATATATTTGAAATACCTTAACTTTAGACTTTGACTTCAAGGAATTTTGATAGACAATAGAAATTCGGAAACCTTCATATTCTAACTGGTCAGTATCGATGTTTGATATTATTAATCCTTGTTTTACTAAATAACAGAGGTGATGAGGGTGAGTCCAAAGCTAACTGAAGTGTTAGTTGACGAGAGACATTGTTGTTATGTAAAGAGATAGAGAAGAAAATAAATATGGCGTCCTGTCGTTTGGCTCTGTCATTCCTCCTACTTGGATCTCCTGTCACGATGTTGATGAACCTTTGTTAACAGTAACCGTTACCTGTTGTATACATTTAGTCTAGAGAGCATCATAGAATTTTTGTGTCCGTGTTCTTTTAAGTTTAGTAGGTGACCAAATAAGAATATAATTCAAAATGACTCGCACAAGAAGGAATCAAGCACCTTGGTCAAAATGGCCAAAATGTAAACATTGGAAGAATTACCCAAACAGGCGATAGAGGAGAAATAAGTGAAAAGACAAACATATATCAAGGTTTCACAAATATTTCCTGTAATAATAACGTAAGAGATGATGACACAGAATAACAAAACGTGTCTCAGTGCAAGTTATTGTGTCTTGCCTGATCTTTTAAACTTGTGTTGTCACGATTGCATACCTAGTGTATCAAAGCTGTTACGTGCTGCTGCAGACATTTCAAAGCGTTGTGATGAAACTGAAGAGGTAGTGCATAATATGAAACACGGAGTTGATGATCTAGAGAAAAAGGAGGACAGTAATGAGTAATGATATGTTAGAGATATTGTACATAGTGAGTGTAGTCAGCTATTCAGGAAAGAAGCAGACAAACTGAGATGGAAATGTAACATAAGTATATTCGGTCTTACAGAGCCTACTAGTGTTAATGATGAAGTTGATATCAGTGAGGACAAAGGTAGAGTCTTGAATATCTGTAGAAATGAATTAGGCTTAATTGAGGATTTCGATAAGGTACAGAGTACTTTTAGGCTTACCTCAAACACCCTGAAATCAGGTAATGAAAATAAACCAAGGCCATCGAAAGTAGTACTGGGCAGCAGTGAGCTAGGCTATCTGCCTTACAGAAAGGTAAGAAGCTAGCAGCACCGAAGGTTCCAAGGAACACATTGTTCATAACCAATGATAAGACAAAAGAGTAATGGGATTGAAATAACCATCTGGCAACAGGCTATGGACCAAGAGACTGTAAACTAAAAACAATTATGAAAACTATAAATGTATCATTAAGAATAACAGTTGATCAAACTTCATAATCAGGGAAACTTCTAGTAGGCCCAGCAATGGGTCGATGCAATCTGTCAGTACTTGTTAACATTGTATATTGGAAATATGATTCTAACTCCAGTGCTCTCAATTCACAAAATAGCAGTGGCGGATGCAAACTATTTAGTAGTCTTAATTGCCTTTATAGCATTTGTGATGGTGTTTAACAAAACTACTACCGTTTGTTTATTAGGTGATAAAAAAGATCCTTGCATTATTTTTGTTTACAGAAGCAAAGTTGTGTTAAGAGGTAGTTAAGGCCAAAGTGTTCCCAACAGCAAAGTATGAAGTTTACAGAAAAGACTGAGAATCTCATGATATTGGTAATTACCTAATTGTGTTTACGGGAAAGAGCCCAAAGCTCGTATCTTCCCGTCTCCTGATCGGTTCCATTTTAGACTTAGTGATACTTATCATACCTGTCCTTAAAACTATGGATTGAGATAGCATTAACTACCTCCTCGCTTAGCGAATTCCAATTATCAACTACTCTTACACTGAAAATGTATTTCCTTACATCCTGCAAAGAAGTTTTCTTACGAAGCTTCAAACTATGACCTCTAGTTCTAGAGCCAGCCATATCAAAATATCGATCCCTATCCACTCTATCATAACCATAAGGGTATTTAAAGACTGTCACCATATCCCCCCTCACTCTTCTAGCTTCGAGTGATGGTAAGTCCAATTCCCTCAGCCTCTCATCATAACTGAGATTGCGTATTTCTTGCACCAGTTTCGTGGCATGTCTTTGAACTTTTTCAAGCTTAGCTATGTGCTTTTTCAAGTGTGGATTCCAAAAGGGGGCTGCATATTCGAGTTTTGGCCTCACATAGGTTACATAAATATTTCTGAACATTTCCTTGTCCATGTGCCTGAAGGCTACCCTTACATTTGATAAGAATGCATATGCTGCCCTTACTATGCCATTTATATGTATTTCTGGAGACAAATCTGCCAGTATGTTTACTCCTAGATCTCTCTCATTTTCTGTCTCTTGAAGTTGTACTCCAGCCACCGAGTAGTCAAGCTTGGACCTTCTTGCAATTGTACCCATTCTCATTACCTTACATTCTGAAGTATTGAATTTCATTAGCTACTTTCTGACCACTCATGCAGATTAATTAGATCCTCCTGAAGTTCTCTACCATTGTTCTCGTTTTTTACTTTCTTCACAATCTTTGCATCATCTGCAAACATATTCATGAATGAATTTACAGACTCTGGTAGGTCATTTACATATACAAGGAACAGCAGTGGTCCTAAAACTGAACCCTGTGGAACTCCACTACTAACTCTTCTCCATTCACTGAGTGTCTTACTCTAACCCTCTGTTCCCTTCCTTCTAAGTAAGTTTTTATCCATTCCAAGACATTTCCACCTATTCTAGCCATTGAGTGCAGCTTCCTATTAAGTCTCTCATGTGGAATAGTGTCAAACGCTTTCTGGAAGTCTAGGAATATGCAATCTGCCCAGCCCTCTCTTTCCTGTAAGATTCGGCTTACCTCATCATAAAATTCTAATAAATTTGTTACTGTTGATCTACTTTCTCTGAAGCCATGTTGCCTCACTGACAAAAAGTTGAA
Organism: Halocaridina rubra; assembly: GCA_037179515.1. Classification (NCBI taxonomy): domain Eukaryota; kingdom Metazoa; phylum Arthropoda; class Malacostraca; order Decapoda; family Atyidae; genus Halocaridina; species Halocaridina rubra. The sequence goes on from JAXCGZ010022925.1 coordinate 65,922, forward strand.
GAATTCCAAGTGAAGAGAGATATGTTTCCTTAGTAGTTTCTCCATAACTTTGCAAACTATGCTGGTCAAGGAAGCTGGTATGGATGTATGTATGTATGCATGTATGTATGTGCATGTATGTATGTAGTGCCTGATGTGATTACCTAATTGTGTTTACGGGAAAGAGCCCAAAGCTCGTATCTTCCCGTCTCCTGATCGGTTCCATTTTATACTTAGTGATACTTATCATACCTGTCCTTAAAACTATGGATTGAGATAGCATTAACTACCTCCTCGCTTAGCGAATTCCAATTATCAACTACTCTTACACTGAAAAAGTATTTCCTTACATCCTGCGAAGAAGTTTTCTTACGAAGCTTCAAACTATGACCTCTAGTTCTAGAGCCAGCCATATCAAAATATCGATCCCTATCCACTCTATCATAACCATGAAGGAATTTAAAGACTGTCACCATATCCCCCCTCACTCCTCTAGCTTCGAGTGATGGTAAGTCTAATTCCCTCAGCCTCTCATCATAACTGAGATTGCGTATTTCTGGCACCAGTTTCGTGGCATGTCTTTGAACTTTTTCAAGCTTAGCTATGTGCTTTTTCAAGTGCGGATTCCAAAAGGGGGCTGCATATTCGAGTTTTGGCCTCACATAGGTTACATAAATATTTCTGAACATTTCCTTGTCCATGTGCCTGAAGGCTACCCTTACATTTGATAAGAATGCATATGCTGCCCTTACTATGCCATTTATATGTATTTCTGGAGACAAATCTGCCAGTATGTTTACTCCTAGATCCCTCTCATTTTCTGTCTCTTGAAGTTGTACTCCAGCCACCGAGTAGTCAAGCTTGGGCCTTCTTGCACTTGTACCCATTCTCCTTACCTTACATTTTGAAGTATTGAATTTCATTAGCCACTTCTCTGACCACTCATGCAGATTATTTAGATCCTCCTGAAGTTCTCTACCATTGTTCTCGTTTTTTACTTTCTTCACAATCTTTGCATCATCTGCAAACATATTCATGAATGAATTTACAGACTCTGGTAGGTCATTTACATATACAAGTAACAAAAGTGGCCCTAAAACTGAACCCTGTGGAACTCCACTACTAACTCTTCTCCATTCAGACACTGAGTGTCTTACTCTAACCCTCTGTTCCCTTCCTTCTAAGTAAGTTTTTATCCATTCCAAAAAATTTCCACCTATTCTAGCCATTGATTGCAGCTTCCTAATAAGTCTCCCATGTGGAACAGTGTCAAACGCTTTCTGGAAGTCTAGGAATATGCAATCTGCCCAGCCCTCTCTTTCCTGTAAGATTTGGCTTACCTCATCATAAAATTCTAATAAGTTTGTATGTATGTATGTATGTATGTATGTATGTATGTATGTATGTATGTATGTATGTATGTATGTATGTATGTATGTATGTATGTATGTATGTATGTATGTATGTATGTATGTATGTATGTATGTATGTATGTATGTATGTATGTATGTATGTATGTATGTATGTATGTATGTATGTATGTATGTATGTATGTATGTATGTATGTATGTATGTATGTATGTATGTATGTATGTATGTA
>JAXCGZ010022925.1:75000-80000 GCA_037179515.1 Halocaridina rubra
ATTTACTATATATGTTGTTATTTCAGTAATGACTCTAAAGTGATGAAGAAAAGATTCTGGATGTGAGTGAATGCTTGCAAAAATGATGTCCACCATGTATCATATAATGCCAAAAATATTCACAGACATTTGTATCTTTAAGTATTCCGTGTACACAGATATTATAGAGTGAATAATACTAAAATCAAAGTAAATTTTAAAATCATTGTAAGAGTGCTTAAAATTAGTTAATTTTCTACAAAATTCAGTGAGTACCAATTTTTTAAATAAAATCAATAATTTATAGTCATTCAAAGATGTAATTGACATTTCATTTTTTAATGAGTTCATTTACAAACCAGAATGGAAGGGTTCTGCAAATTAATGACAGAATTCAAACAAATATCCTCTGTATTGTCTCACTCACCGAGTTAACTCGATGCACAACCATTGGCACATTTAAATCGTTTTGATTTATTGACTAGTTTTTGAAGTTATAAAACTTTATAGCGGATTTTATATATTCATGCTAGTTCAAGTAACAAGTTACAAGAGATTTAAATATATTTGTGTGAGTTTGAGTGTTGTGGAAGTATGCAGAGTTGAGTTTAAGGCTCTTTCTAACAATCCATAAGCCATGTTTGAGATACTGAAAGTGTTTTCTTATGAATGGAATAATAATGAATAAATAAAGAGCCAGAGACCCTTAACACACAACTCCATTTTGTATGGTACACTTTGATAATTTTATGGATACCTTAAATATTAAGTATTACTTGCAAATATATATTGTCAGTTACTATTGATGTACAGCATGTTCATATTATTGAGAGATTTATTATTAACATGTACAGCACATTCATATCATATCGAAAGTTAATATCATATCGCAAGATTTATTAATTAACACGTACAGTACAGTTGTATCAAATAGAAAGATTTATTATTAACACGTACAGAATGTTCATGTCAAATCATAAGCTTTATTATTAGCTTGCACTGAATGTTCATATCATGCCTTAAGCTTTATTATTAACATGTGCAATATGTTCATATCATGTCGTAATCTTTATTATTAACATGTACAGTACATTCATATCATGTTGAAAGTTTTATTATTAACATGTACAGTACGATCTTATCATATAGTGACTTATATTATTTACATGTACAGTACATTCATATCATGCCTTAAGCTTTATTATTAACATGTACAATATGTTCATATCATGTTAAAAGCTTTATTATTAACATGTACAGTACATTCATATCATGTTGTAAGCTTTATTACAGTAACAACGTGTACTGTATGTTCATACCATAAGCTGCTAATGTGAGTATTGTATTGTTGATGATGACCTTTGTGATCATCAATATCATAGAGAATGATTATGGCACAAAGAAAGTGACTGGGTTTCTAATCTTACTACAGGCAAGTACTTGTTACAGAACCAGTAACCAGTGTGTATGGTAAGGAAGTCCATCAGTGAAACAACACAGAAAAGCTAACGCTATATTTCGGGTCCTAACTGGACTCTTTCTCAAGCACAAGTGAGTATAAAATAACAATGACAGTAGGAGTAAAAACAAAAAGGACGCAGGAGACCTGAAGGACTTGAAAATTGAAGATTGTAAGACAGGTCTAATCTAAAAGTAATAATACCGTCAATCAAAGAAAACAGACAAAATCATTAACAAGTCATTAAAAAAATGTTAATCTATAATTACGATTATAGACTGGTAATTAGATAATCCCTTAAATATATAAAGCAAAGGCCCTTTAAGCTCAAAATCAAACCCAGCCACTGAGAGGGGCAAGCCAGCCTCAACTTGGTGCCGGTCCCAAACCCGGGTAAATGGGGAGGATTGGTGGCAGGAAGGGCATCCGGCCATAAAAGTTTTGCCAAACCCAAAATATGGCCAGTACAGATAACGAGAATAGTCACCATACTAGGGCGTTCTCCATAGGCGACGCGTTGGGGCTTCACCTGACCCCTCAGGAAAAACAGCAAGGGTTACCCAGTCATGGGCGGGCTGGGTTAAAGAGGCAAGCTCGAGAGAGAGAGTCAGAAGAGGTGCTGCAGGTAGGCACTCTTAATGTGGGGACGATGACTGGGAAGGGGCGAGAATTGGTGGACCTGATGGAGAGGAGGAGAATTGGAGTGCTGTGTGTACAGGAGACCAGGTGGAAAGGAAATAAGGCGATGGAACTGGGTGAGGGTTGCAAATTGTTCTATAGTGGAGCAAATGAGGAAGGGAGGAATGATGTAGGAATAATACTATCCAAAGACCTGAAGGAAAGCTTACTTGGTGTGAATAGCAAGAGTGACAGAATTATGAGTTTAAACTGGGACTGGGAGAAACAGTAGTCAATGTGGTATGTGCCTATGCCCCACAAACTGGTTGTACAGCGGAGGAGAAGGATGTATTTTGGGAGGAGATGGATCAGGAGCTTAGAACAATTCCTATAAGGGAGAGGGTAATTTTGGGAGGAGATCTAAATGGCCACTTGGGAATTGGGAGGGATGAGATAGGTAGAGTTCATGGGGGTTGGGGGGTGGGCGAGAGAAATGAGAGGGGAGAGAGAGTGATTTATTTTGCAGTGGCATTTGATCTGACATTGGTCAACACATTCTTTGAGAAAAGGGAAAACAGATTGATTACATACAGTAGTGGTGGGAGGGAGAGCCAGATAGATTTATTGTTGTGTAGGAAAGACCATCTGAAGGAGATTAGCAACTGTAAAGTAATAAATGGGGAGAGTGTAGCAGTGCAACATAGGATAGTAGTAACTGATTGCAGGCTCAGGAAATGTAGGAAAAGTAAGAAGCTGAGGATGGACCCAAAGATAAAGTGATGGAGATTAAAAGATGCAGAGCTGAGAGCTATGTTTAAGGGAAGAGTGTTGGAAGCGATAAGGTTGCATGAGGATGCACAAGAATGGTGGACAGAGAATAGTAAGGTGATTTTGAGGGTTGGTGAGAAGGAACTTGGAAAGTCATCAGGAAGGAAACCACCAAATGATAAAGAGTCATGGTGGTGGAATGAGGAAGTGCAAGAATAGGTGAAGAACAAGATAGAAGCTAAAAAAAATAAATGCAGATTTATCAGGCCTGGAGCAGGATAAAGAAGAGTACAAGCAGGCAAAGAAGGAGGCAAGAAGGGCAGTAGCAAAAGCAAAGGCAGAGACATTGAATGAAGTTTATGAAGAGCTGGAAACACCAGAAGGAGAGAAGAAAATATGGCGAATTGCCAAGGCACGAGATGCTGCATCCAAGGACTTGACCCAAGTAAGACAAATAAAGGATACCCATGGAGTAGTTCTAGCAGAAGAGGATGAAATAAAAAGCAGATGGGAAACTTATTATGAAGGATTACCAAATGAAGAGAACTCAAGAGCAGTATTTGAAGATGGACTTCCAAATGAAGCAGTTACAACAACAGTGACTAGAAAAGAGGTAAAGCGGGCAGTAAGGAAAATGAAAAATGGAAAGGCAGCAGGACCTGATAAGATGCCAGTGGAGGTATAGAAGAGTCTTGGAGAGGAAGGCATAGGTATCTTGTAGGACTTAATGCAAAAGATCTTTAGTCCGGAAAAGATGCCAGAGGAGTGGAGAGGAAGCCTAATCGTCCCAATCTATAAATGGAAGAGAGACATTCAGGAGTGTGGAAACTATAGAGGTAAAAAGTTGTTAAGTCATACTATGAAGATATGGGAGAAGATCATAAAGAGGAGACTCAGAGAGGACACGACAATTGGGGATGAACAGTTTGGCTTCATGCCTGGAAGAGGGACAGTGGATGCTATATTTGCCTTGAGACAAATGATGGAAAAGCATCGGGAGAAACAGAAAGGACTGCATATGGTCTTTATTGACCTGGAAAAGGCATATGATCGAGTACCACGTCAAGAGGTGTGGAGGTGTATTAGAGAAAAGGGAGTCCCCGGGAAATATGTAAGAATCATCCAAGTCAGAAATAACCCTCAGAATACAAGCGGGATGGAAGAACTGGGAGAAAGTGTCTGGGGTGCTGTGCGACAGGAGAATAAGGATTAAGTTGAGGGGTAAAGTGCATAAGACAGTTGTGAGACCTGCAATGATGTATGGAGCAGAGACATGGTCAGTAAAGAAGACACAAGAGAAAAAACTGGATGTAGCAGAGATGAGGATGTTGAGATGGATGTGTGGGTTGACAAGAAGAGATATTATCAGAAACGATGTAATTAGAGGTACCTCAAAAGTTAGAGAAATATCAGATAAGATAAAAGAAAGTAGACTAAGATGGTATGGTCATGTCGTTAGGAGGGATGAAGAGTATGTTGGGAGGAGGGTGATGGAAATGGATATACAGGGTAGGAGAGGGAGGGGGAGACCAAAGCGTAGGTGGATGGATTGCATCAGTGACGACCTGAGGTCTAAAGGTTTGATGGGTGATGAGGTATGGGACAGGAACATATGGAGAACACTGGCCAGAAACTTCGACCCCACATAAAAGTGGGAAAAGATGTAGACGAAGAAGAAGAATTAAGCTCAAAATCACACAAACCAAACAGAAGAAATGACAAGACTAATGAAAAAAAAACAATAATATAAATATATATGAAGATGCACATAAATATACATACATATACAAACACATGTACACACATTCCCATATACATGTACATACACAAACATACATATATAATTGACAAAATATATGTATACACACATACATAAACATATACATTTGAATATATATGCATGCACACATATGCACATCCAAGAGCATATAAGGAATAAAAAGTGTGTAAGATAATGAACTAAATTGAAAAATGAAAATAAAAATATTGGGAAAGATGAGGCTAATGCTAATAATAATACAAATAACAATAGTAATAACCATAAAAAATGATGATAATACCAGAAACGCTAACAATATTAACAACAATAACAACCATTACCATGATAATAATAATAATAATAATATTAATATAACAAACAAATAACAGCAACGATAATAATAGAAAATAATAAAGA
>JAXCGZ010022925.1:90000-91273 GCA_037179515.1 Halocaridina rubra
GAAAACTGAAGGTAAAAGAACAGGTTTTAAGGCTAAAGAGAGCGGATGGAAGCATCACTGAGACGGATGAAGAGATCTGCAAAGAATTGAACAAGGAGTTTCAGTCAGTATTTACAGTAGAAAATACCCCACCCCCTCAGATTGCAGTGATAGAAGCTCAAGGGCCGGTATTACAGAACATCAACCTTACAGCCACCGAGGTATGCAAAGCACTGATGGATTTAGATGTTCATAAAGCTACAGGTCCTGATGACATATCCCCTCATGTGCTTAAAAAATGCGCAAACACAATATCAGTGGCACTAAGTATCATATTTAAGGAGTCACTGGAGTCGGGTGAGATTCCAAGATGCTGGAAACAAGCAAATGTGATACCTATCTTCAAAAAGGGAAGGAGGGATACGGCTCTGAACTATAGACCAGTTTCCTTGACCAGCATAGTTTGCAAAGTTATGGAGAAACTACTAAGGAAACATATCTCTCTTCACTTGGAATCCTTCAACTTTTTGTCAGTGAGGCAACATGGCTTCAGAGAAGGTAGATCAACAGTAACAAACTTCATAGAATTTTATGATGTGGTAAGCCAAATCTTACAGGAAAGAGAGGGCTGGGCAGATTGCATATTCCTAGACTTCCAGAAAGCGTTTGACACTGTTCCACATGGGAGACTTATTAGGAAGCTGCAATCAATGGCTAGAATAGGTGGAAATGTTTTGGAATGGATAAAAACTTACTTAGAAGGAAGGGAACAGAGGGTTAGAGTAAGACACTCAGTGTCTGAATGGAGAAGAGTTAGTAGTGGAGTTCCACATGGTTCAGTTTTAGGGCCACTTTTGTTCCTTGTATATGTAAATGACCTACCAGAGTCTGTAAATTCATTCATGAATATGTTTGCAGATGATGCAAAGATTGTGAAGAAAGTAAAAAACGAAAACAATGGTAGAGAACTTCAGGAGGATCTAAATAATCTGCATGAGTGGTCAGAAAAGTGGCTAATGAAATTCAATACTTCAAAATGTAAGGTAATGAGAATGGGTACAAGTGCAAGAAGGCCCAAGCTTGACTACTCGGTGGCTGGAGTACAACTTCAAGAGACAGAAAATGAGAGAGATCTAGGAGTAAACATACTGGCAGATTTGTCTCCAGAAATACATGTAAATGGCATAGTAAGGGCAGCATATGCATTCTTATCAAATGTAAGGGTAGCCTTCAGGCACATGGACAAGGAAATGTTCCGAAATATTTATGTAACCTATGTGAGGCCAAAACTGGA
>JAXCGZ010022926.1:0-82500 GCA_037179515.1 Halocaridina rubra
AGATTCAAGTACCTGGGTGTTGCATGTACCAAGGAAATGGACGAGTGGATGTGGAGCAAAGTCTTTGAGCGAAGGAAGCGAGTAAATGTCTAGCTGACTTGAAAAGTGTGATAAGAAGTATGTACTGAGGAATGAATGCAAAGAGAAGGATATATGAAGATGTGATTGTGCCATCAATATTGTATGGAACAGAGACTTGGAATGCTAGAGAGAATGAAAAGAACAAGTTGAATCTCATGGAGATGATGTGTTTTAGAAGTATGAATGGTGTTTCTAGAATAGAGAGATTAAGATATGAGGAGAGCAGCCTGAAAAAGAGTGTCGAAAGAAATCTCTGATAAGTTAGATCAGATTATTGACTTGGTCTAGACACTTAGAAAGAATGAGTGATGAACGGCTAGCAAAAAGTGTGTTGAGTGCATAAGTGGTTGGAGTAAGGCCTAAAGCAAGAACTAGATGGATAGATGGGTTTAAAAAATATATTGTTTGCACGTGGAATGTCAGTGGAGCTTTAAGAGAGTGTACAAGAGATTGGAACGTGTGGAGGAAGCTTGTGTATAGGTGACGCGGGTCGGGATTTCTCACACCTGCTAGCACAGTGAACTGTGATGGATAGGTGTGAGGGAAGTTACCTTGTGATTCACCTGCGGGGGTAATCCAGCTGCGGCTGTCGTTCCTCATTGTCGAATATCCTTCCCCACCTACCTTGTAGGTGGTCCTAGCTGGTTTGTGGTGGGGGAAATGTGGAAACCCTTTATCCACAAAGATCTAAGACGAGTACGTGAGATATATGTTGGATCGGGGTGCACGTAATTATTATTATTATTATTATTATTATTATTATTATTATTATTACAAATTATGAGGTATTAAATTGTCTTGATATTTCTTAACGTGAATAATCGAAGGTCGAGAAACAAGAGAGATGGAAGGGTAGGTGAAATATTGATTGATAAAGTGAGTGAATTTCTTATTGCAATAAGTGTGGTTTTCGTTATTTGACAAGCTCAATTCTTTTAATATGTATCTATTACTTCCAACCTTGAATGTAATCTAACCGTCATGTAACAACAGAAATCTACTGTGCTTTTTTTTTTTTTTTTATTTATACGAAGAACATTTTCCCCCTCTCTCTTTTGGCCGCGTAGTAACTTTCCCTTGAAGTTTTTGATTGTTTTCCACTTCATGAGGGAGACGGATCATCGCATTGATGCCCTCCCTTAAAAGCGGTGTTTATTAATCCGGATGTGATTTTAAAACGAGATGTGGGAGTTTTGTTTGGCTCTCTGAGCTCAGAAGCAAGAGAGAGAGAGAGTTTCCAATTACTGTCGAGACATACTGAAGGTTCTGAAAAGGAAATTTATGTCCAGAAATTGAAATATTGAACGTGTAATTATGACAAGGTCACTGATTTTCTGTTAAAGTAGCAACATATGATTTTTTTTTCAAACATCTATTTCGTTATTTTCCCCGGTTATTATTTTAGTGGTCAAGATGACGTTTGTGGTCTGTGCTTATTTATTTTTGAACGTTAGATACTGATTGTGGTTGAAGGGCCTTGCAGATACGACTTGGAAGTCATTACTTAGATTTGTTATTTTGTATTTTCTGTTTCGTGTTTCTAGTCCTTCGGGAAATTTCAGAATTGGTTTTTCTTCTATCTATGATAAGACAATCCTGTGCATAATAGCAGAGTGCTCTTCTGCCATCAGACAATTATCGCTACATGTAAACCATAATATATTACTCCTAATTAATAATCGCAGAGTCCTCTTTTGCCATGAATCAATTGTTACACTATATTTTATTCTTAACTACTTGCTACGATTTTTTTTAAATGAATTGCAAATTCTGTTGATATTTTATTTATGCATGACCAGATATAGATTGTAATGTTTAGCAACTGCAGTATCACTGGGAGTGCCTCATGTACAGTTATTTGATTAATTAAAAAAAAAAATCTTGTGCAAGAGTTGCTCCATCTTGTCTCATTTCTGTGACAATTCATCTAACTTATTTATATTTTTGTAAAAAATTTATTTTTATATCATAGGTGTCTTGGAGAAAATTATTCCTATAAATTATCGTGATTTTCCCTAAATTCTTAACTGCATTGCCTTTTATTTACATAGAACTATTATGCGTAGCCTTTAACTATAACTGACCTTATTGGAATTAGAAAGTTCGATTATCATTACTGCTGTTATCATTTTTATTATTATTATAATTATTATTATTATTATTATTATTATTATTATTATTATCATCATGATTATTATTATTATTGTTGTTGTTGTTATTATTATTATTAGTATTATTATTGTTACTCTTGTTGTTGCTCTTGTTATATTATGATGTCATGACTTCACAAAGAATGAAAAATTGATATATTGAAAGACTATTTAATTTGATAAACATCAGTATATAACATTACGGGCCTAACCTTGGCCGCCATCTCTTGAGAGAGAGAAAGAAAGACGACTTTAATTGAATGTGGGGGGGGGGGGAGCTTTTATTGTGATGACAGAGACATGGTTAAATTCTGCAGCCAATAGTTTTTTGTTCTTGTAAACGCGTATAATAACTATGCATAAGTTAACATTAGTCTATATTCCTCCTGCGTATTAACGCTTAATTTGCGTATAATGACAGTTAACGGTTGAATATCGGTAATATTTTTTTGAGCTACTGAAGATTTAGGACTTGCCTTTTATCAACAATAAGGAAAGGTCAGTTAGATTTTGAGCTTAAAGGCCAAGCTCTTATTCTAACTTAACCTAACCTTACCTTTCTTTCTTCACTGTTAACAAGAGGCAGCTCCATTTGTAATGTGAATATTTGTGCGTACGTTTTTGTATATAAAAAAGGGATGCTTGTTGTGTGCCCACCAAATGACTTTTGGGTATGTTGAGCTCGGGAAAGTGAGGTCACTGGGAGTCTGAGAGAAAGTTGTGCTGCGTGGCTTCGCTGCTCAACCTGACCAGCGTCCAATTCCCTCCCCCACCATTATTACACCTTACCCAGACTCGCCTAATCTTTCTCTCTGCACTCGAGTTTAACGGTACCTCACAGGTTTTTTGCTCCTGTCATAATTCTCTCTCTCTCTCTCTCTCTCTCTCTCTCTCTCTCTCTCTCTCTCTCTCCTCTCTCTCTCTCTCTCTCTCTCTCTCTCTCTCTCTCTCTCTCTCTCTCTCTCTCTCTCTCTCTCTCTCTCTCTCTCTCTCTCTCTCTCTAACAACTTAAACTTCATATAAGTTGTTACTTTATTACAAAGCCCTAAATAAAATTAAGCACGTGATGCACCTTTTGTTATTATGTGGATCTGTGTCTGTATATGCAGCAAATCTCATTATAGATGCTTAATCTTGAATTAGAGTAAAAGGCAAGTGCTACACGTTTGGTAAGATCAGGTTAGGTTAGGTTAAGTTAGGATAGGTTAATGTATTCTGACCTAATTGGACAATATATTTTGTATTCAACTGGTTTTATCATATAAATTCGTGTTAGGTGCCTAATTTGGGATTGTGGTAGAATTTAGGTGATCATACAAATTCTTGCAAGGTGCCTAATTTGGGATTGAGGTAGAATTTAGTGCCTATTCTGGAATAGATACTCGTGTGTTTACTTTTTATAATGAAAATGACTCTTTGGACAAAAGCTAAGAAATGTTTCGTTTTTCATTTTTCTTTGGATGTCTATTTTGACGAATAGACTGAAACTTGTTCATATACGTATTTGTAATTAGAAGTCTTTGAATAAGACCGTAAGATAGCAGGAGTCTCAGCTAGTTCTGTGTCTATTTTGATCATTCGTTTGTTGCTCCCTTTCTTGAGAAAAAAATTCGCAGAAGCCTTTGTGTCTGTTTGGTAACAAGCGTACCAATATCTTGGGTGTTAGAAGCCTCAAAGGCTTTTGTGTTCGTTTCGTTCGTTTTTCTAGTGAAAGATTTCAGACTTTAAGGCCCGATTTCTTAAGCAGTGTAAACCTAGGATACCGTAATGTTAGTTAGCTAGACACACAAATGGATTTCATAAACGCATCTGACGCGGTTTTGTGTATGGCTAGGATCCCACAAGGGATCCTAGCCATACACAGAACCGCATCAGATGCGTTTATGAAATCCATTTGTGTGTCTAGCTAGCTAACAATATGGTATCCTAGGTTTACACTGTTTAAGAAATCGGGGGGGGGGGGTTCCTAGCCATAAACAGAACGGCGTCAGATGCGTTTATGAAATCCATTTGTGTGTCTAGCTAACTAACAATATGGTATCCTAGGTTTACACTGTGTAAGAAATTGGGCCAAAGTCTCGTGTGTTAGATATCTTGGCAGTCTCCTGTATTAGTCTGATAAATCGAGTCTCGAATGTTGGGAATTTCATAAGTCTCTTCTTTCCGTTTCTAGTAGAACTGGAATCTATACGTATATCGTATGTTATAAGCCTCTTGACATCTCGGTTTGCTTATATTGAATTACAAATGTCTCTTTGGAAGATAAACTCCCTCAGAGGTATTGTCGATGTTCAGAGGAGAGTATGATGGGAGGAGAGTTGCTTAAGCAAGGTTTCTCGGTATGTGTCTCTTTGACCCTTGACCTATGTTTGTGCAGGATTTCCGGGTTCCTGACCATAGTCTTACGCTATGGATATCTTGATTCATTGTTGGAGTATGATTCTTTCATAGTTACGTAACATCGACAGATTTTTTTTTACGTTATGATTTTACATTCATAAAAGACACTTGTTGATAATATTGATTTAAAAGTTTTGAATATATTTCGTGATTCAGTTATATGTGGATTTTCTCTGGTGCGACTTTAGTGTGAGATCTACAGAAATTTTTATTTTGTGTGATTTTATTTATACTTAAGAAATAAAATAATTATGGCCATATATCACTTAAAGCTTAAAATGGATTAAAATCAGTAGTGGGATTTTGGGGTAAATTTTGAAGGTATTTTAGCAAAGCAATTATTATTTTTTTTTTGGGAGGGGATTAAAAATGGTTAGCACCTTTATTGGAAGTTTTCGTTGAACTTTGTATATAACCCAATCCAACTCATTAAAAAAATAACCACGAAATTGTAGGTTAGGTTAGATAAATGTAATTAGAAAATATTAAAGTAGATCACACTCCCGACTTGTAGATTACATAATTTAGTAGATACATTCTAAGGTAGATCACATAATTTAGTAGATACAGTCTAATGTAGATCACACGCTAAAGTTGCACCTTTTCGCTAATATCTTTAGCATAAACTAGCATAAAACAGAAACAAATCTTCCTTCCAATTTATTTCTAAATATACTATCCGTTAATGTCAGATTCATTAATGCAAATGTTGTTTATCATTAACGCATTAAAGACTCTTTCACAAACAATTACGTCGTTAGTTGACTCAATTACTTTACAAAGGAATTATTAAATATCAAGAGACTTTACTCTCTTAAAATGAGAATTAAGAAATTCCCCAGTCTCAATCCATGTGTGTCCACGCCCAAATAAGGACTGATAAAAAATAATCAACTGAAGAATCCCCCCCCCCCCGAATACCCAACTGAAGAATCTCCCCCCCACCTGAGATCAACTTAAGAATCTGCCCCCCAGAGTGCCCGGCGTAACAATTTCAGAGAGAAACTAGAGATGGGGAGTGTTGTGACCTGTCAGATGGGAGGGGCTGAAGGGATGTGTTAGGTTAGGTCAGGTTTGTCTGTTTATCTACCTTGGAATATATGGATGGATGGATGAATTTAAATTACGAAATAAAGACCCAACCTCATCTAACCAAACCTAAACAGACAGACAGTACTGAAGAATCTTCCCCTAACTCAGATCAACTGAAGAATATCCCCCTGGGTGGGTCTGGGGGAAGATTCTTCAGTTGGTCTAAAAAAAAAAATTAAAGAAAAAAAGTGCTTGTATCACACGGTAAGTTTTTCCATGACATCGTTTTATATTCAGATGTTAATGTGTACGACAAAACATTGCTCTTATACCAGTAATATTTATTTATGATTATGTACAATTTTATTCTTGAGGTGCATATAAAAAAGAAAGAAAAGATTTGTCAAAAATGTTTTCAAAATCATAAAATGGAATTAAATAATAAATAAAACAACGATGTTGCAGGAAAACTAACTGTGTGATACGGATTTGAGAAAGGCAGTAATAATAGTAGATAAGATTATCGATACTACACTTGGCTTCTTAGTAAAGCAACCAGTTATTTTCGAGATATGTGCATTGACGTATAACACACCCACCCGTGGGTATTTTATAGCAGCTCTTCACATGCCTGGATAAATTAAGCAAAATTGGATAAATGCAATTAAGGAAGGTGGATATACTGAGAGTGTTCCGCAATGCATTGATTGTGATGATTTATTCCCATTGAAATATTTCTTAACCTATTTTAGCAAAAGTTGATTCCTTCGTAGACCAATTTGAAATATTTTCCTTGTATTTAGCTGTAACCTATTTACACCGGTTTTAAATACTAATAATATAGACACTACCCAGCTCTTGAACAGGTTGGGTTCCAGAAATCCATTCATAAGTTGTGCTTAGGTAAAAAAAAGAATACTGTAAAGTACATACATATGCAGTACTGTACTATACTTAGGCTGAAAACAATTACTACATAAAACATAGAGTATACAGTATTAATGAATATTTATATAGTAATAATAATGTAGTAATACAGTACAGTACAGTAATAAATACATTAACACATGGGTAGATAATGGGTTGTTTTTTGTTTGTATCTGTGAATGTTTGTAACTCGTTTGTTGGTAAGTAGGGGAGCTTCTGAAAGAAGAATATGATAATTGTAATAAAACTATAATAATAATTATAATAATATTAATAAGTAATCACATAAACATGGACTACAAATGAAGGTTGTCCAATACAACCCCAAAGAGGTATAAGTATACTGTATGCAATAAGTATTAGGTACAGCAAATTGGTCTCTAGACTTTCGGAGACTACTGCCTCCATCAACAGAGGTGGCTAAACTGATTTTAAATCAGTTTAATCACACATATTGATGGAGGCAGCAGTCTCCGAAAGTCAAGGAACCAATTTACTGTAATCAGTTTGACCTCCCCTGTTGATGCAGACAGTAGTCTCCGAAAATCTAGGGACCAATTTACTGTACCTTAAATACATATTATATTTACTTACACATTTTTGGGGTTTTATTGGACAACTTTTATAATCTTAATAATGATTTTTAATTATATGAAATTCCCTTTTTAACAGATCATTCTTTGCATTCTGTGTATAATATTCTTACCATTTGAACATTTTAACAAAAGTTTGTAAAAGGTATTTTCTGACAAGTGGACTTGGGGTAATGAGCAAAGAAAAATAAGAACCATTGCTCTATGTAAGTCAGGAAGTTTAACTTTTCATAATGAAAGAATAGTTCGGTGATAAAGACAGGTACAGGTTATCTGAACCTGGAATAGACAGATATAAAAAGTTAATTGATTATTCTGATGTGTCACATGATAACCACTTATTGAGAAGTAAAGAATAATGTGAATATATTCCTGACTTAATATTTTTCCCTTAATTTAAATCAGCTGATAGAGAGGGTGAGGAAATGCAAGGTATGATGAAGCTCTTGTGCTTCCCTTTTATTATTCAGTTGTGGCAACCCTGCTATCTTCATAAGGGTGTTGTGCATTTGAGAAAATTATTATTGTTATTATTCATTTGGTGTTTCAAAACCTTGATGATATCCTTAATATAATATTTTCCCCATTTCAGGGAGTAAATCAGGACAAGCTGGGCATCTACATCAAAAGCGTTGTTCCAGGAGGTGCTGCCGATCAGGTGGGATTTTTATTTATTTATTTATTTTTTTGTCATCACTTTTCACTTTTATTTCCTTTCTTGTACTTAGTATTTGTTTAGTTACAGCTGATATGAATACATTTACTTCCTGTTTACATTGGTTATTCATGTAGAACCCTAAATAACTCAAAGATAAAAACGAGGATAATATTCTAAAAGAAGTCAAATCCAATTGAACAAGTACACATTAACAAATAAGTAAGGAAGAAGTAAAAAGAATATAAGATGAGTAAATTATATACGAGTACTGTATGTGAACCTTGGAAAAGACAGTAATAATGATAATTATAGCCATCATCGTCATCATGGAACACTTTATGCAGTTGTTTTTTTTAGATAAGCCTAAATTATGTTTATATGTGAAATGTTAAAGAAAATACTGGGTTAAGGATTAAAAGATTGTTGTACGGTTACAAACAGGTACATATGATAAGTACTGTACTTATTTTGTTGTTCACTCCTAATTTTTGTAATGTAGCTCCTAATATATTATAATGACAAGGTAACTGACTAGTTTGTGTTTGCATAAACTTGTGTTTAAAATCATTGCTATTCCTTGGTTTTTAAGGGACCATTTTTGTGTGTAAATGAGCTACTTGTAATTTAACTATGTTACATAGCCTTAAAGTGCATATGACATTCATAAATTGGGACTTGCATAATTATTTTGTTAAATAACAATTATTTTTTGTTTACTTAGGATGGCCGACTACAAGCAGGTGATCAACTACTGACAGTGGATGGGAAATCACTGATAGGTATCACGCAAGAGAGAGCTGCTGAATACATGATGGAGACAGGTCCTGTGGTGACCCTTGAAGTTGCCAGGCAAGGAGCTATATACCATGGTCTAGCTACTATACTTTCTCAGCCATCACCCCAAACAAACCGAGGTATATAAATATCCATCTGTGAGTTTTTTTTTTTTAGGTGCTAGCCTGTAGCCATGGTAATGTAATCTGCTTCTTAATAAGGCATATGTGTTTGCTAGCTTCAACTTTGAGTACTTTGTATTCCAGATTTTATCTTTATTAAAAGTTTCAATATAGTCTAAATTCCAGGTACCAGAAATGTCCCTCTCATTTATAGCTAGTATTAATATTTGTTTAAACTCTTGTAATAATGATATTACACGTGGCGCGGTATTAAAATACATTATACAGTAAGTGATTCAAATGTACATGCCATTTTATATCCCCCCACACTGCATCAGATGTTCTCCAGGAACATTTGTCCCATGTATGATTATATTGTTTTATGTAGTGAAGAAATATTTTAAACATGTCGTGTATTTGTTCATTTATTTGTTTTGTTGTGAAAAGCCCGGTCTAAGAGAGATTCTTTGAATAATATGCTTTTAATAGTGATATTATTATTTCTTATTATAGATTTCCAGTCTGTACAATAATCTTTTATCATTAGAACATTTACCACAACATGCTTTTTAAAAGTACAGAATTTGCTGATTCCTTACTGTATGATAAACTTTTCTTACAATTTTGAGGCAATTTATAATTGAAGAATTGATTAGAATTAAGTTATATCTCTTTCTCATAACGTGTTAAATAGTTATGAAACCATTTTTTACACCCAAAATTAGTCTCCTGCATTTTAATATCCTTCCCGGTACTACTTTTAATTCATTAAGAAGTAAAACTTATTACTATATTTCTATCTGTGGAGTGCACTTGTTACCTTGGCTTTGCATGTTATCACATCGTCCTTAATAGCTAAGCTATTAATTAACTTGATTCTAAATGTGTAACCAAGACAAATCATGAACTTTCAGTGAAGTGTGAGGCTGCAAAATATGCCTCATCCGAAATTATTATTGGTTCTGTCAGTAGATTTTTCTTGATGAGATCATTTTGATGAGCATTTCTGCATGTTTTTGTTTCCTTATGCATATTTGTGCCTGCCTATGATTGTTTTATGACTAACATATAAAATGATGCTAAGCTAGCTACTAACTATTCTAGCTTCTCTGCGGAAGATGCGTCCTCGTGCTGAAGAGAACACTCGACCATCAATGACTAACAGCCAGTCGACGCCTAACATGGGCGGTTACAACGAGCGCCTTGTGGATTGGAATCAGCCTCCTCGACAACACCCCCTCCCCCCAACTTCCTCCCACAACTCTCTACTGGCTAGGTCCAGCCCCAATCTGGCAGCTCCAGCTGAAGGTACAGATGTTAACCATTTGGCCTCTGCCTCTACTAACAAGCCAGTTTATGCTCAGTCAAAGCTCTCCCCATTAAAGGCCTCTCTGTCGAGCTTGACTGCTGATAAGAGCATTGATAGTAGTAATAATAATAATAACAATACTCTTGCCCTGTATCAGCCTCCCATTATTTCTGTTATCCCTTCAGAGCGAGTGGATGTTGGCATTGAACACCGCACATTGGATTGTACAAGAAGTAATCCTGATTTACCTAAATACACATTCACACCCCCATCAGAAAACAATTCCACTTCTTGTAACACATCTAGCTCATCCTCATCTTCCATTTCTTCTTCTTCCTGGAGACGGCGACAACGTGGGGTGGGTCATGGTGCTGGATGTGCGGCTGCTCGTAGAGGTTCTGGCCCTCCGAGTTTGGCTACTGATAGTGGTATTAATCTGAGTTGTCATATGCATGATGATGCTAAACCTTGGAAAAGTCTTGTAGATGTAACTTCTCAAGGAGAAACTAAAAGTGGCTTAGTTCCTAATTGTCAACAGCTTTCAAGAGCTAGATTTGCTGGAGCAAATGGGCCTCCTGTTTTGGTTTCTCGTACCTCGTATCCAATTTTACCGTCCCGTCCCGCTGTAGGGCGATCATCAGAAATAACCTATAACAGACATCGTCCAACCCTTCACCAACAAATGAGCATTGCTCCAACTATAGCCCAGTCATCTCCTTCTCTCTTACTAACCCATTCCCCTCCCTCCACCCCTCTTCCATCTTCGCAGGATTATCCATCGCAGCCACAACCAGCAACCAGTGCTGCCCCCATCGGTAACTGAGTGAGCCCCCGTGGCACAGTGAGAACCATTTGCTTCTCTCTGTCAGGCACCCTCTATGTGTACCCTGCATGCCTATATCCTTATAATTTTATTCTTCCTCTTACGTGTATAGTGTAGCCTCATTAGGACACACTCTTATCAGTTAACAGTTTGCTCAGTCTTCAAATATTTACTTGACCAGTACGTATGGAGTAAATGTTTTCTGGTTCTTTTCTCATGGATAGCCTTGCCAGAGGTTGCAGAAATGTGGCTACATTTGCCTTAAGAACTGATGAATATGTTTTTTGGCACATTTTTTCTGATTTGCATGTTTGTGCACTGCTAATGGTTTTTACTGCTGATAATGAGTATGACATCTTAAAAATTCTACTTAGAGAGCTATGCTTCCCCAGAAGCATAATATTACATGCACTTTTAAGTGTTAACTTGTATTAAAAAAAAATTTATATCTAATTGGTAATAGTTTTCAGTATTCCGTCACTATTTATTTGCCTTGCTCAAGTACATCATATTAATATGATTTTAGTGAATTTATTTTGTTGAAAATATGATATACAAATTAAATTAATCAGATTTTGCAGTTATCAAAGAATTTACGTCAGCATAGCCTATTTGGTATTCCTTATTTATATATACCTTTAGAAAATGGTAATTACATTATTGTTTTAGTCAGCCTTATTAACTGTAAAAGTTTTTAAAACGTGCTTATAATTTAAAATTCCGGGTGTATGTAACTTGGATTTCAAGTTATTGAGGCTACTTTAATGTACCATATGTCATTTTAATACATGTCATCTCATTGTCTCGGACACATCATATATAGTTTGATTTTGTTTTATTGTTGTTTCAGGTGTTGCTTTTTCTGTTTTAATTTTGACTATACAGTGCTTTCAGCTTCTATCTTATATCAAAGGTTTTGAAAATATGTGTTAAATGTACGTTACCTCATGTTAATATTCATTAGAAAGCATGTGTTATGTTAAAATAATTTTAATAATTTTTTTTTATTTATCTCAGAGGATGAGTTTTAGTAAAGCTAACATGCTTGAGTTAGTTCTGGCCAGCATTAAGCCAGTGCGTGGCCTGCATTACCTATTACAGTAACATATTAGTCCTAAGAATCTTTGTTGGCACAACTAAGCCAATGTGACTGCAGTTCTCTGTCATGCTGTAGTATTTTTTGCAAATTTGTGTTATGTTGTTGACAAAGGTTCATATGTATTTATGCAGTTTTAGAATCAATACTACTTTGACCTTTGCATGCATTTTTTGTTTCGATATAGATATTCATAGAACATCTCTAAAAATGCTGATGATAGCTTTTTTTCTTCTCATGTATATTCATAGCTTTTGGTTGTTAGATTTCTGTTGGAATCTGGCCATGACAGATATATATTTCGTACTTTAACAGCTTTATAGATGATGACAAAATACAACAAAAATTAATTTTCTCATTTTCTATCATGGTCAGCCGAATGGCCTACTAAAAGAAGAGAACTTCCCAATATAAAAGAATATAGTTTTGCTTTCATCACTTAAATACACATATAGCAATCAAGATCAATCCATTATAAATGCATAAATTTGAAGGATATGTCGAGAAGATTGTCGGGTTGGATGATAAATACTGTATATGTTCAAAATATTGAGATTATATAAAAAATGAGTCGGATTGTGTAGTGGTTGGTGATATGGGTTTTGTTACCATCTGCTTTTGCAATATCTGCCAAAATGAAGATAAATTGCAAAGAATGTTAGTTACTCTTTATTCCCCTTCAAATGAGACACCGTATGTTTCAGTAACAAGCAGGGTTTCCACAATTGTAACAAAAATACTTAGATAGCAAGGTTTCAATATTCCTTATCCATCCTCAAAGCTATTAGTTTCCATTGAACAATATATGTTTGAGAAAGAAGTATTGGTAGTGAAAATAGATATTGGAAATTAATTATTTGGTTCTCCATTGTGAAGATGAGTGTTGTAGGGGAGTTTAAAGTACAAGGACTTGAGTTGAATCATTAATTTATGAAATTGACTATAGGGATATGGACGTTAGGGAGGTTGTAAGAGAATATATTTAGTCCCATATCCTACATAGCTATTAGAAGTTGAGTTAAAATGAGTTTTATAGTTAAAAGTCCTTATACAGAAATACCTGAATGACACTTTCAGTATGTTAAGCCCTAATTACCAAAGCTCTAATTGAAAGAAGAGAATGGTTTGGATGGCAGATATGATGATCTTTATATTTCCTGATAATGCTGCTAAGCTTTTTGAAAGAATTGGAGATATAGAATAAAAAAAAGAGAAAAAAAAAATGGCAATTGTTTTTGAAACTATATTGGACAAAGATTATAGGAGCAGACTTTCTGTGTAGTGAAGGAATATTAAGGAGTATGTATATAGTAATAGTCACTGTTAAAATTGATGACTGCAGTATGTCACATCAGACAGGAGAGATTAATGCTTTGGTCATCCATGGACAGGGAATCACTCGAAGAATTGGGTGAAACATTTATAGACTGATAGGTTTTTGTCACTACACCTCGCTATTAATTAATTCATATTTGCCTGAAATGCCATTCTCTCATGTATCCCATTTGTGAATGTCCCTGTTATTGTTTTCTTGTTTTGCTAACTGGCAAGGTCACAAATTGCACATGTTAAGGTATATAATGCTCTGACTAGCAAAGTGTACTAGTATTTATGATTGTTAGAGAAGATTAAGACTTTGCCTTTATAGAAATTATTTCATATAATTGATGGTTTTAAATAGGAATTTAGTTGTGCACAGTATATCAGAGCAAAGGACTTGGGTCAGTTAGTACTTTGTATTTAGAACTGTCATTGTCCCTTAAATTGTCCGTGCCTTCAACATTTAGATGTTAGATGTGTAACTACAGTCCTCTGATCTGCATGTACAGATGTTTCTCATCTTGTACAGTCCTCAATAGTACAGTTTTGAATGTACAGTTGGAAAATATAAAAAAAAATAGTTTCATACAATTTCCCTCCTATGCAATACAGCAATTACTGTGCGAATTTAAGTTATATCTGGCAAAGCTTAAATACATACAGTAGCCTAGGCATATTGAAAGTATACAGGAGGTTGGAAATAACTCATATGCTAATATAGACATTTAAATAAAGGTTTTTACTACAGGCAATTTTTTACTTATACGGGAAGTGGTGGAAACAGTGAACAGCTTAAGATGAGGGACAGCTGTATATTAATAGTTAATGTATCTTAACATGCACTGAGTACCTTATGTTGATCAATATTTAAAGCATCATATGCATGGTAAGTATGTAATTCACAGAATAAGCTTCATTTTTTAGGAGTTCATATTTTTGAGTACTATAGATATATTTTAAGAGCTCTGATAAATTATTAATGCTAGTCTCTTCTAATTAATTAATTTACAATTACTGTAGGTTACCCTGGTGGTCGGCACCTAAGTGAACGTGATCTGCCGTCCAAAGTCCTTCGCGAACACAATCAGGAACCACCCTCTCACCCACACCAGGCTCCACGTATGCAGTCGTCAAAGTCTGTTCCCTCACTTAATAGTAAGTATTTTTCATACTTGACTCTTAAGTTACTATCGTTTTCATACTGCTTTTCAAATACATATAGGCTGTGCATTCGTTGTTCACTTAGTATTGATGGAAATTAATTTTGTCTAAAGAGATTGTATGCCTTGTATAACTCAGTAACAGCACTGGAAACTGCATATACCTAAACAGGTTGAATCTTTCCTTGTGCTAGCCCTGTAAACCTTGCATTTAATACAGTAATAGATTGGGAGTTACTTGAGTTTTTGTAATATAAGCTACTGTTATGGCAATGGTAAAATTTTGTATAAATGGCTATGCCTTAGTAATGTAACTAGTTTTTTAACTTGAGAAAAGTTTTTCTTTCTACAATTTAATAAGTGGATGACTTTACAGGTGACATTGGCAACAGTGTGGGAGGGAAGACTGCCTCCCTTGAAGTATTTAACCCCTCGTACTCTCGCACTTCTTCCAATACATCCCTCTCACAGCCTTCAAGTTCTCACGTATCCCACCACCAACATCATCACCTTCAGCAGTCACAACAGCAACCTCCAGTTCGATCTAGGTAAATACACTTTTTTGAGAATTTTTGAGTACAGTCGCCTCTCGATATATGTGAGTTTAAGCTACACGAATTTGGATTAATGCGTCTTGAAAATAATAGTAAAAAAATTTGAATTACGCGATTAACGCAAGCAAGAAAAAGCGAGTATTTATATGTAAATCTGTCTATCTTTAATACTGTACACTTGACGCATAGTCTAAATACTTAATGCTTAATTACCAGGAATGTGTAAGGTTAGAATGGACAAACGATGGATCACTTTAAACTAAATTTATTCAAGAGTACAATGTATCTGACGCCTCAATGCCCCCTTCCCTTAATGTCTATCAAAACTGAGATCTTATTCTAGCCCCGGTGAAAGTTCTAACTAAGCTCTCTGTGTCTGACTGCCTCTGGTGTTCTTGAAGGACCCAGAGGGCAGGGTGTGTCGGCTTGGACAGATCAGCCAATAGGTTTCCAGAACCAAAGGGAGTTCTTCCTCTTTTGGGTGGAGCTACTCCAACAGGCCTATTGGGCAGAAGAGAGTTCAAATTGCCCAGGCCTATTGGGTATTTCTCCAGGGGCATGTACATATGTACGGGTCAAATGTTTGTGTTTTGTGGTCATGGGAATAGCTGATCTTTTGGCCCATATTGACCTCCAGCGGCACTTGACGCCCAGGTGTTAAGGCCCATGGATCCAGCCATATATCTTGGTGTCACCCACCATAAACATTTACGTTGCCCAAGGAAAAATAAAGGGAGAGTTTCCATTTCACCCTTGATCTCTAGCCCCTCGTGGTTTATTTGAGTTCGGTTCAGGTTTCAGGTCATGGCTTCAGCCATGTATTTGTATTTTAATATAAGTATAGGTATTTCAGCTTTGTTTTGTACTTGTAAAATATATTTTACTTATCTTATTTGTTTGGCATAGTGTGTTTATGTACGCTTGTGGAACGTATCTATGCCTATTTCCATTATTCCTTATGGAAATTGACTATTTGAATTACGCAAGTCTTTTGAGAACCTATCCTCGCGTTATTTCGAGAGGAGACTGTATATGTGGAGATTCAGGATGAGGAGGGATTGTCTGTCTCTTTAAAATATATACCTTTCTTGTTTTTCTTATTTATAATAACGAAATTTGAATATTCCTAATACAGATTTCAACATGTTTTTTATAACAGTATCATGCTTTCACTTGAAGTTTCAACTTTTATATAATAAGTTATATGTCTTTCAGGTCCATTCAGAATTTAAGTGATGGAAATTATCAAGGTGTTGTAGGCCGTCATCCAAGCAATCCTAACCTTGTGGTTGAAGAGGAACGTTATTATCAAAATGTCAACTTCCACCAAGGACCACAGGATCCTCGTATGGGTTCAACTCGTACTAGACCTGCACAACCACTCCCACTGAGCTCTCCTGCATCACAGGGATCTGCAGAACAAATGCGATCCGATCATTTCACTTCGAGGAATGATCCTAGATCAGAACTTCGACCAGCATCTGCCTTCATGCAAAGAGAAGACATGATGCCTCATCGTAACGAATTACAACGCCCAGCTTCCCAGCGTGATATTCGAGCTGATGCAAAAATGATTGAGATGACAGAAGAAGTACGACGACGAGAAGACCGTATGAGACTTAATGGACATGCAACACCTGCTGGCCCTCAGCGACCTGGATCTTACCAAGCAGCTCATCGTTTGCCAAATGCTTCGTATCCATCTGTTGGAAGTTCTTATCCCTCAGATGGTTATGGTGGTCCTCAAGGATACCCTGGACAACATCACAGCTACCACTCAGGCTCTAATCAACAGGTTCCCATTCCAGGTTTACAGTCACCCCAACATGCTCATTCTCAATATCTTGGACAGTCACATGCCTTCCAGAACAAACATCCACCTCCAACTGCTCCCAAGCCAAAACCACAGGGCACTTCACAAACTCCATTATCACCAGAAGCCCCTGAAAAGCCTTCAAGGCAATATGGCTATGACAACATTGCTGCTGGTCTTGATGGACCGCCAAGGCCTCCTCCCCCTGAAGATGGTTATAGAGACTCGCCACCTCCACCTCCTCCTCCAGCTTCTACACATCCTCTTTTACAAGGCAGTAGACCTACTTCCAGTATAGGTTACTCATCTAACAAATCTATTTTTAGTTCAAACAGCCCATGGGATAGAGAGGAAAAAGACCGGGTAATTATTTTTTTTTTTCGTCTTGTTGATCTGTTTTTCATAGAAAATATAATCCTGATATGAATTGCTTAGAATATAGAGAAATAAAGTGGATTTTTTTTTTTATATCATTGCATTCCATACTATTTACATGTTAATTTGATATATGTCAATTCTTTCCCTTATCAGCATGACCGGCAAAAACGTGAAGCTGTCAGACATTGGAGAGATGAACAGATATCATCATTAGAAGCCCTTGATTCCCGCACATCGCAGCAGGATGAGAGACTTCGAACACTACGACTGGAAAGAGAGTTCCGAAGGCGTGCTGAAGAGGCTCTTTCAAATGATGATGACGAAAATGACGATGATGATGATATTGAGGAAGCAAAAGAGAATGATCCTGGTGTTAATACAAGGCATGTTCCAGAGCCTATGCACAGAGAAGAGAACAAACCTCCATCCTCAACTCCAATTATTCCATTGGGACAGGAACCACGTGTGAATGGTGGTGGCCCCATTGAAGATGAGAGAGCCCGTAGAGCTGATGAAATTCGAAGAAAACAACAGGAATTAGAGGCAGCTAGTGAAGTTGAAGAACGACTTTTACGTGAGGCTCAAAGGAGACAACAAGAAGAGCAGATGCGTCAGAAACAGCAGCAGCCTACACCTTCTCAGCATTTACACTATCAACACCAGCACCATGCGAGCCAACGACTTGATTCTCTTGTTGCAACACCTTACCAGTCTCAGTATAACAATGGCCCTGTGAATGGTATGCGCGGTAGCTCTCAAGGTGGATATCAGGAACACGTAGCAGCTACTCCTGAGAATAGGAATCGTATGGATAACATAGTTAGTGGACCTCAGCATAGTCCTGTCCCTCCAGAAAGAGGCTCTTCTTATTCTGTTATGCAGCAGCAACAAGTCCCTTCTTCAACAACATCTAATAGCCGCTTCAAAGGGTCTGAATCATCATCATCATCATCTACTATCAAACGTGTACAGTTTTCTGAAACCCCATCTGTGGATACACATATCACATATGACAGTAATGCCAATCAGGAAAAAACTCCACAAGATCCAAATGTAAGTATTACATTTTATTAGTGCTTATGTTCTTGCTGAAAACCAGGTTTCTTGAGATATAATTATATTTTGTTGCCATGAATGCGTTGTTGTATATATCTGCTAGATATTCTCTTAAATGCTTTATTCTATATGAGAAGGAAATCTTATGTTTTCCAGTTTCGTAATGCTAACTTCATATAATACTAATCTTGAGGCCTATCTTTTCCTACGTAATCTCTTTATTTTTTCTTTAAAAAACTCCTCGCAATCTGCAGTGCTGTATTTCATAGAATCTCTTTGTTTCCAAGCTTCTCAGATTGTATTTCCGGAAGGCAAGTACGGGATTTGCCTAAACCTCTTTTTACCCCCCCTTTTTTATATTTTACTAAACACTTAACCATTGTTTTTAAGCAACTGTACTGTTCGAATGACTTGAAGAAAAATCCATTATTACTGCTTTCTATACTTTATTTTGCTTCATGTCACAACGTCTTAACCCTGTTATGTATTACAAGTGTTAGTTCTAATTAGGCTTCCCCTCACCTTAATATTTAACGCATGGTATACATACTCGCACATATTATTACTAGTATTTCAAGAGTAGGCATGAGTTTTGAGAGTAGTGATTGATGTACTGTATACAGTCTTTATATTTTAAAGAACTTGCTTGGATATATCATATGGCTTCGTTTAAAGGCTTGCAATAAAAATAGCAGAATTGAATAAATAGGTATGAAAATTCTACCTCTACATTGGCTTGATATCATAGCCAGTGAAAAAGATGTGTTTCTATACATAATTGTTTTTTATCCTTGCTGTAAAAGTCTATAGAAAGGGTGTAAATGCACAGGAATGATGAAGCTTCCTTTTCTTGTTCACTGTGGCAATCCTGCTGGCAATAGTAACATGTGGTAAAGTTGGAGAAAAAAATATTTCCTGGATGCACAGGAACGATGAAGCCTCCTTTTCTTGTTCACTGTGGCAATCCTGGTGGCAATAGTAACATATGGCCAAGTTGGAGAAAAAAAATATTTCATGGAGTCGGGGTCCATTAGGAAGTGTCACTTGTAGAGAGAGAGGAGCAGTTTTGATAGATTATTTAGATTAAATAATTTGACAGAAAAATTTTATAAATTTATATGTGCTCTTGAAATTATAATGTCTTACATTACTTGCATTTTTGGATCTGGAGAAATCATATGATAGAGTTGATAGAGATGCAACATGGAATTTTTTGAGATTATATGGAATTAGTGGTAGATTGTTATGAGCAGTGAAGAGTTTATATGTGGGCAGTAAAGCTTGTGTTAGGGTGGAGAATGAAGTAAGTGAGTGGTTTGCAATGAGAGTAGGGTTGAGACAGGGATGTGTGATGTCACCGTGGCTGTTCAATTTGTATATTGATGGAGTGGTATGAGAGGTAAATGCTCAAGTACTTGGTCGCAGGTTGTAACTTGTAGATGGGAATGAAAATGAGTGGGAGTTGAATCAGTTGCTATTTGCAGATGATACTGTGGTGGTGGTAGACTCTGAGAGTAAGCTGTGTCAGTTAGTGACAGAATTTTGAAGGGTGTGTGAGAGTAGGAAGTGGTTGTTTTGTGTGTGTGTGTGACACTGGGACAGGCAGAAATTGCCCTCATCAAGAAAGGCCCGGGCATGAGAAAATACCAAGACGAAGGAAAAGAATAAGGTTAAGGACAAGGCAGAGATGAGGTAATGTCACACAAAGGAAAACGAGAGACAAAAACAAAGTATAGAGGACCCAGAGATATTGAGGACTAGGCCCTGAGATGACGATAGATCTGCTTTTTGAAGGATGAAAGGTCATAAGAATTAGGAAAGACAGAAGGAGGAAGTGAGTTCCAGAGTCTGGAGGTAGATGGGAAGAAGTAGTCGCTGCACCAACCATTCCGCGAGCTACAAATCTCCACACAGTACCTGTGAGATGAGGCTGCTTGGCGAGTGTTACGTGGCCTCGACAGTGGGAGAGGAATGCAACTCGCCAACTCATCAAAGCAGCGATGGCAGTAGTAGCGATAGAAAAGAGAAAGGGAAGATACCTTACGGCGAAGAGAGAGAGAATCCAGATTTGAAGTAAGAGAAGGATCAATAATGAGTGACTGCCTTAGATTCAACCCTATCAAGGAGATAAGTACTGTTTAAGAAGATACACCCCAGATGTGTGAACAGTATTCTAAGCAGGGACAGATAAAACTTTTATAAATTTTAAGTAACTGTAAAGAGGAAAAGTAATGAAAAGAAAACAAACCCCCCAATTTTTGGATGAAGATTTAGAAATTTGGATTATGTGATTCCTCCAAGAAAAGTTAGAGGCTATATGGATTCCTAATATGTTGATAGAATTATGAGGGTAAATTTCGTTAGTTTCGAAGACAATAGGGTTATCAGTAGGAGAAGAAGATAAAGAGATAGCCAGAAACTGCGTCCTGGAGGCATTGAATTTAACTAAATTTTGAGTGCCCCACTCAGATACTCTCTGCAAGTCGGAGTTGAGAGTAGAAGAACGAGTGATACGAGACTGATGAAGGTTGTGAAGAAAAGGCAGAGGAAAAGTGAAGGGTAGAATCATAAGCAAAGCCATGAAGAAGAGAGGAAGATGGGGATTGTAGAAGATCATTGATGAAGAGAAGGAACAGAATAGGTGAAAGAACAGAGCCCTGTGGAACACCACTGGTAACAGAGAAAGGGCTAGATGTCACGCCATCAACAACTACAGATATAAATCGGTCCATAAGAAAACTGGAAATCAGAGAACAGAAAGAAGCGGTAAAGCCATAGGCAGGGAGTTTGGCCAACAGAGCCTTGTGCCAGACTTTGTCAAATATATACTTATATATTTAAGTAGTCATTAAATATTATTAAGCATATTTGTTGATTAGTTTAGGGAGTTAGTTATTTAATTGCTATTAATTGCTCTTTCTTATTTATTCAGCCAGCCAGTTAGCAGTCAGTAATCTGATATGCAGTCATATTCCAGTCTTTTGATGTGTTATATCCTTTGACTGAAAATTAAACAAAAATATTCCAGTATTTGTTTACTGTTATGCATAGCATAAAGAATTTAAGTTCATATATTGTAAGATCAACTTAATCTAAGCACAATCAGATGTAAATCAGAAGCATTCCATGCATTGGCAATCCTATATCAATTACCAGCGTAGACTCAGGAGAAATCTGAGTTAGCAGTGTACAAGTGTAAACATATACAACTGACTTAAAATGTACCCAAGGTGTCTGCTAGTATCGGTCTTTTAGTATGTTGAATGGAGAGGCACTTGAGGAAGTAGACTAGTTCAAATATTAAGGCTCAGTTATAGCTGCAAATGGTGGAGTGCAAGCAGATGTGCGTCACAGAGTGAATGAAGGATGCAGTGTTTGGTGCATTGAAGGGAGTAATGAATATTAGAGGGCTGGGAATGAATGTTCAGAAAATTTTGTATGAGAAAGTGGTTGTGCCGACTGTCATGTATGGCTCAGACTTATGGGGTATGGAAGAAGCTGAGAGACAGAAACTGAATGTGTTTGAGATGAAATGTCTGAGCAGTATGACTGGTGTATCGCTGTTGGATAGGGTTAGGAATGAAGAAGTGAGAAGGAGAATTGGTGTGAAGAGAGATTTGGCAGCTAAAGTAGATATAAATGTTTTGAGATGGTTTGGTCTTGTAGAGAGGATGGATAATGAACGACCACTGAAAAAGGTAATGAAATCTGAAATTGATGGGAGAAATGCCAGACGGAGGTCTAGGTTGGGGTGGATGGATGGAGTAAGGAGGGCCTTGAATGATAGGAGAATGGATGTGAGGGAGGCAAGTGAGCGTGCTAGGAATAGAAATGAGTGGCGAATGATTGTGATGCAGTTCTGATTGGCATCTGCTGTTATCATGAAGTGCCTTGTAGAGGCAACCTGTGGTAGGGGCAGTAGGGGATTTAGTAGTATGAAGCAACATAAGATGTGTCATTGCTAGAAGAACGAAGTGTAACCACACGTTGTGTTATTTTGCTTGTTCTTTGTTGTCGGCTTGCAAAATTACTTTCTTGACCTGTATTCTCTGCTTTTGCTGAATTAAATTCTTTTACCAGCAGTCCTCTTGATTTGCTTATCTGGGACCTTTACAAGGCAGGGCAATCCCGAGGAGTGATGATATTGCATACATTTTGTGCAACCAAGCTGTAAGAGTGTTGTTTTTCGATCACAATATGTACTGCCCACTGACTTTTCACATCACTAACAACACCTTTTTTATAGTATTCCGAAACGTTCCCGTATATTTGCCATTATACAACATGTGTTTATACTGGATAAATATGGAATATTGGAGTAGTGCTAGTGCAGTGCAGTTAATTATTGTCTATTAAACAATATTAAGCATTGGAAATGTTTAATTGAATGTGTTTTAGATTACAAGGCAATAAGAAGTCATTACTATGGGGCAGGAATAGAATTGCTAAATTACCGGTAGTTTATTTCCAGTATTACAGAGTGATAGCTTTACTTTCGGGGCATTGCCTTGAGGTCTTTGTTTATTTTGATAGTCTAGATGTCAAGAGCTGTCCAAAGTCTCGTGACTGATAGGTGAGCAGATGTAAAATATCAAAGACCTGATCCAGTTCAAAGCTTAAAATTTAAACTTTTGACACCATGACACACTATCCTTATAAAGCCTGCAGGATAGCCAAGATCGAACTAAGAAGTGGAAAATATGCCTCAACGATATCCCCTGCATGCCATATAAGACACTAATAAAGGCTAGGGAGATGGAGAGCTTGTATTACCATTCATCCCTTATTTTTGTCAAGCCTCGAAATGTTTGAGCAAAATATATATAATTTTACATGATACCCCACAGTATATATGCAATTCATTTAAGCGACTGTTTAGTTTTTATATATTAAACTGCAGCCACTAAACGACGTTTCATTGGCTAAGTATCCTATATCTTGCCCCTGTACTTAATATTTTGTTACCCAAATAAAATGCCACTTGTTTCTGAGTTGGTAGTGTGTCTACAACATTAGCAAAAGATTTTAGGCAGCTGTACTTCAACATTACCTGCCTTCTCTATCAGTAGCTTTGTGACAAGGACAAAATTCGAACAGAAAAGATTGCCATTACCTTGCTCTCTCTTCCCTTTTAATTAGCTCTCATAATACACAAGAAATATAATTGTGGAATTCTTTTCGTACTAGGGAAACAGGGAAGACCAGGATAGTAGTATTATTAATTGTTGCTATTATTATTATTGTTACTATTATTATTATCATTATCATCTTGCAACTAAAGTAGGAGAAGGAAGAGGGTAGTATGGATTAGGATGGAATTCCCTGATGTACTCAATAGAGACTGGTGCAAATATTTCTTAATTAATGATTATGGTGAATGGCATCATTTTTCATAACTAGACCAAGCTGTTAGTATTTTTTTGTACATTCATCCTTAGTTCTAATAGTGATAATTTAGCCTTACAAATGTTAGAAAAACTTATTTATTAATGTTTATACTGACACTTCCCAACTTACGAACAAGTTAGGTTCCAGAAGTCTGTTTGTAAGTAGAAGTCTTCGCAAGGTAAAAAATGTACTATATAGTATATACATATGCAGTTCTGTACAGCATTTAGGCTAGACACTTGAGTACTACATAAAGCATAAAGTATGCACTGTTAATGACTGAATACAGTAATACTAATATAATAATACATTACAATACAGTAATACATACATTAATACATGGGTAGGTTTTTATTCTTATCTGTGAATGTCCGTAACTTGTTGTTCGTAAGTAGGGGAGCTTCTGTATTTATATGAAGTATGTTGTCTTATGTATTACCATTGGTTTCCAGAACTTCATAAATGAGGCAGAGACACTCTTGAACTCTTCACCTACTCGCAGTGTTGGCAGCACACCAGGTGTTATTGGGGCCCAGGAAGTTTACAGGTAACTTTGCATTTTCATCTCTTACATTATGTTTTCAGATATTCATGAGTAATTCGGTAGTTGCTTTGTAACTATTTAGAATATTCAAATACAGAGAAATGAAGTGGATTTTTTTTTTATATCATTGCATTCCATACTAGTTTGTAAATTTATGTTTACACTTACAGAGATCCTCGCATGCGCCGCCTTCAGCAAAAGCAAGCTGAGCAAGCTGCAGCAAAGAATCCTGGTCCAGAGAAATTAACCTTTAAAGAAAAGATGAAAATGTTTGCCATGGAAACTGGAGAAGGGGAAACCCCTAAAGACAAAGTTAAAATAAGCAGGGCACAGAGAGATATAGAGCACTGAAGTGAATTACTTGTTTTTCAAGCTAATGGTGACATTGACATTTTAAAACCCGCATTTTCACTATAGGAAATTATCATTACTCCTCTAAAGGGACATTCTTTTGATGTTAAAAAGTGAATGCAGCTCATTTAAGATGTTCTTGTTGATGCAGTAGCTGGTTGCTTATACCAGAAAAAGTAATGACCATGTATGGTCATTTGATTTTGCAGCTGATCAATATTTACTGTATATGCACCAAAAATGCATGAACTGTATATAATTATTTAGGTTGCTGCTATTACTACTGAACTGTGGTATCAGACAGCTTTTTACAGAATTAAGAAGTGAAAAATGGTAGCTTGCTTATTGTACACACATATCAGACAGAGTGAGTACAAAGTGTACAAATAAACTTTAATATTTGTGACCATTAGATTTACAATGGCCATAGCCAAGTCACTAACATGTTATCAGACATTATTTTGCGTATACTCCGTTTAGACCTTAAGGGAGCCATTAGATTTTACTTTTTAACTTGAGAAAACGACCATTGGTTTATTTTCAATAAGTAGATGACTCTGTATCACATATGAAGTCAGTATAAAATTTCTTACTCTATATATGCTTCGGAAAACTTTTCCATGCTTTTTTTCAGTATCATATGTAGCTCACGTTACCCTTCCACCATGTAAATATGTAAAGCTTTGAGTTGTGGTGTATTAATATACCACATTGTATTCTGCAGATACATGCACTTTTACTCTCATAGATATATATAAATATATACATATTCTGTATAATTTTGATAGAAGACACCATGGGCTCATTTTCCATTCGTGTAATGTAAGGAAAGTAAGTTTAATGGAAATGAACGAGGGTTTGAACGATGTAATCTTATGTCACAATTAAGAGATAGATATTTCATGAATTACAGTCTATATAAATATATTTCTATGTACATTATTATTTTATGATTTTATTTTGAAATATGTATGGTTGTCATGAGTACTTGGAATAGAAGATTAGCTGTGTCTGTGATAAAGGTATACTCTGGCCAGCCTTCACTCATTTTACACAATACATTGAAGCAAAATGCTTAATTTTATTTCCCTCATCTCCATGCCATTGGAGGATGTAATTCTGTATGTGTAATACCCATTCAGTTTGCAGGAAGGATGTTTTTGATGTTATCACCTTGTTGACAAATCTGCTGTTTTTCCTCACCTTATGTTGGTATGCTAAAGCTTGTATATTGCGCATATATAAACAAGCATGATGGTGTTAAATCATCCCATCCCATAATGGATACCCACTGCTTTAAATCCAAAAAGAATAACACTTGAATTGGGATTTTGTATCCTTTACTTGAGACTGGATACTCTTACTTTTAGATTAAGTGGGGCAGTTGCACAGTGAAAACCAGTGTATATAACTTTTCCTGTTTTATCAATATTGAAGAGTAACATATACAAGCTGCGAGGGTCATTTATTAACATCATGTATCCGACTTAGTGCTGACCAGTATTTTTACTGGAATACAGTGATCCTTCGCTGGATCGCGTTCCTTGGCTCGCGTTTTCACTGTACCACGATTTTTTTTGGGCTATTTTTTTTGGGGGGGGATATGCAAAATTATTAAAAAAAATTCAGTATTTTAATTTTTTTATTGAAAAAAACATATTTCATTATCTAATTGATAGAGCTAGCATATATATTTATATTTCCAGTAGTTTCATGATTTTATTGATAAAAAAACGTATTTCTTAGCCTAAGAATAATTAAACAGTAAAAAATAGTAAAAAACATAAATACTAACAGTATTGCAACATGTAAAATACGATATCGGTATCAGCGTTTCGGACAAAGGCTCGCAACTATGTGAGATAGTGTCCGATAGCGTACAATGTATTGGGGTCGCAGCTACGTGAGCTAGCATATATATTTATATTTCCAGTAGTTTCATGATTTTTTGGATAAAAAAACGTACTTCATAGCCTAAGTATAATAAAATAGTAAAAAATAGTAAAAAACATAAATACTAACAGTATTACAACATGTAAAAACGATACCGGTATCAGCGTTTCGGACAATGGCTCGCAACTACGTGAGATAGTGTCCGATAGCGTACAATGTATTGGGGTCGCAGCTATGTGAGCTAGCATATATATTAAAATTTCCAGTAGTCTCATGATTTTATTGATAAAAAAACTTATTTCTTAGCCTAAGAATAATAAGACAGTAAAAAATAGTAAAAAACATAAATACTAACAGTATTGCAACATGTAAAATACGATACCGCCATCAGCGTTTCGGACAAAGGCTTCCACCATCTTCCA
This sequence comes from Halocaridina rubra, assembly GCA_037179515.1. Taxonomy (NCBI): domain Eukaryota; kingdom Metazoa; phylum Arthropoda; class Malacostraca; order Decapoda; family Atyidae; genus Halocaridina; species Halocaridina rubra. The sequence continues at coordinate 26,845 of JAXCGZ010022926.1, forward strand.
TTGTCTCACCTCACTCGTTCAGTCTAACTCACGTGTGCGCCGTTCACGTTGTGCTTATTAATAGATTTTTGCTTGTGATTTTTTTACTCGCATATTTTAACCTTTGCAATGCCTCCCAAGCATCCTTCATCTTCTAAGGCTTCTTGTAGTGAGCCTAAGCGGCAAAGGAAAATGTTAACCATAACAGATAAGGTAAGTTTACCTATCACGTACATATAAATTTACGTTGCATGCTGTTATTTATAAAGTAAAGGGTGGTTTTTTTAACAGTGCAGGGAGGGTTTATACAGTAAACGTAAAAATAATTGTAAAATGCATATGTACATGAGTATGTCATATAAATTTACGCTTGCGTGCTGTTATTTATGAAGTAAAGGGTGGTTTGTTAACAGTACAGGGAGGGTTTATACAGTTTATACGGTGTAAACGTAAAAATAAATTAAAATATCTATGTACATATAGGCTGATCCTACTCCACAATTTTCCTGTCTCGTGCCGGGTCCCGGAACCGAACCTTCGCGATAATTGAAGGAACACTGTATTTTCATTTTGAGGCAACATACAAAAATCTAAATGTCATTTGTTTTCTTCCTGTTAAGGGTGGTGTATAGCAAATAATACATCAGTATTATTGCAAGAAGTACTATATGAGGATCATACATGTGCCAGAATAGAGATCTTGACCAGTTAGGTCCCGAGGATCATCCTATAACTAGGCGAGTCAGGTCAGATACGGTCCTGTACAGTTTTGACACTTGCGGGCAGTATATTGCTCCTCATTTTGAAGCTCATACTTTCATCCATTAAATGTTGATGAGTACTTCAGCTCTTTTGGAAAATTCTTATTCAAAAGAGATGTGTATTAATAAAAGTCCTTGTAGACCTGCCCTTCCTTTTATCAGGGAAAAATATCTGATGATTTGAACTAAGTTAAAAATTTAGTGATATGAATTCAGTTGCCTTTGGTTGTATGGCTTCATCATATAATAAGCTAATACCAAATAAGTACCTGTAATCTATTTTCTTTATTAACTAGAGAAGTTTGTGCTATATATGAAACTGATTTAGTGTAAACTTTATTGCAGCATAATCACTACTCTATATTGTTCATATTTGATTAGTCTATATATTTATATACTTCTTCATTCACCACTCCCATTCATACGTCTATTTGGCATTGAGATTCATGACTAGGCTCCTACATAGTCGTTTCTCCTTTGAATCCTCTTTCACTCAATTCATCCAACTTTGCTTTATCTTTCCTCTTCCTCCTACCCTCAGCTTCCATCCTCATCACTCTCTTGCCCACATAGTCGTCATTTCTTCTAAATACATGTCCATACCACTGCAGTATTTTGTTTTGCAGTTTCATAGATAATATCTATCACCTTTTGTTTCTCAAATGTTTCCACTCTTGATCATGTCTTTTATATAATGCTGCACATCCACCTGAGTTTTCTCATTTCTGCAATATAAAAATTCCTCCTGCTAAGGGGGTTTAAAGTTGTAATACACTTTTTCATCGTTGTTTCACTCGGTTTTAACCCATCTATCCTCGCCAGACCCTATCTTTTGGAGTTTTGTCCGTTCTTCATAAAGTATCAGTACAATCTTAAATGTCACCAGCTTCATTGTACTCTTGTCACTACTCATTTCCAAGTTTATTAACTCCATTCATCAACAGTCCTTACCAAACTCCTCCACTTGTCACTGTATTCTGAATTTGCTAAAAAAAAATATCATAATCAGCATTTTGTTTGCAATCCATTCCTCCAACATTAAAGCTCCTTGGCCTGACATATTTGCCTCAATACTCTTAACATAGTTCGTACTTAGAAGAAAAAGTTATGGTGACAAAACTACCCTGACTTTTACCTCAATCCTTTTACTCTTGACTAATTTTGCATCTTTTTAACTGTACTTATAAAAATCATATATCGTAGAACAAATTCTCTACAACTTCATTCATCTGTAGGTTTGCCGCATTGCCTTATCTACTTTGTTACGTTCGTTTTCTAGATCCGTAAATTCACCTATTATGGAGGCATAACTGTCTCACACATTTCTGGGACATATCTCTGGGTGATAATACTTTTACCCATATTGTTCTTTCCCATTCACCGCTACTGTTTGGCCTACTAATGTCGCTTCAGGATTTCATCCCTATGATGCAATTAAGCTGAAAGCACAGTCCAGTTGTCTTCTTTGTCCTCGTATGATGTAAAGTTGCATGTGTTTTTGCCAGTTTACTGTTCTTTTATTGTAGTTCAATCCATTCCAGTTACCTGTTCCTTCTATAGCAGTTCCATCCATTCCAGTTACCTGTTCACCTTTTGTATTTTTGAAAATACTTTACATCTCCTGTCTGTTTCTTGACTCCTCAAGCCACGCATTACTCCTCATCCTAGCACATCATACCTGCCACTCGTATTAATCATCATTTAGCAAGGCTTCATAAACTTTCATTTCTGCATCACTCTATGCAAATCTGTTTTCATCAACCCTTTAGCCACTACAGTATATGTTTCCACCCTCAACCCATACTTTAACTTTTTATTTCATAATTTATCGTCGTCACTTCATTTTACCAATTTACTTCCTTGTACATTATCCTGTATGCCTTTCATTCAAGATTTTTTCCTCATCATACCACTAATTTTTATTTTACCACTTTCGTTACTTTTCCTGAACTTGTTCATCTCCCTTGTACACTCTAGCACCAACTTGTTAAAATCCCTCTACGCCTCAAAATATTGCATCCCTATGCTCTTCTCCATAAACCCCTGTTAGTCTGCTCTTTCCAAGTTTACTTTGTTATTTACCTCCTCTCTTATTGCCAGTTTCAGCCACCTCCTCACTGCCATCCCACATACTGTTAGCACAGCCTCCTCCAGAGAATGGTTGTACTTACTTACGGCTGTTCTTAATGAAACCTGTTCATATAACAATCTATCCTGCGTATCTTTAGTTACCTACACTGCTTTGCTGTACTTTGCTTATGTGCAGACATTGTTTGCAAAGAAGAAAATTCTCTGCTCTTGTTTTCATCTTGGCACAAGTAACTCTCCAGCCATGACTTATTTCTAGGTCACTTTCCTATGCATATAGATCCCCAGATTATAGTCTTTCTTTCACACTATTATCAGAAGAGTCATTCACCTAATTCTTCAGTAATGCTGTGTTTCCTTACCATTTTTGCCCATGTGTCTTTTAGGTACATATTGCCACCATTAATCTTGATAAATAATTTCTTGCATTATTACTCCATGTCTTCATTTATCAGTATTGCTTCCTTTACTCGTTTTTTTTTTTATCCGTAACTTTTTCCAAACTTTTGTTTCCTTACCATTTTTGCCAACGTGTCTTTTAGGTACCTATTGCCGCCATTAATCTTGATAAATAATTTCTTGTATTACTCCATGTCTTCATTTATCAGTATTGCCTCCTTAACACTAGTTTTTTCGTTTATCCGTATCTTTTTCCAAACTCTTTCGTACAGTATTTTCTCTTAAACTAATTCACATGGGGACAATGCACCCAGTCTTTCACCGCAATCAACAAATTAAGCTATATGAAAGTTGAGGGAGCAAGACATTGTCCTATCCCCAATGAATGTAGCTTCTTTATTTCTTATAGCAACATAAAAATTTCTAGGGAAGAGGAATGCTAAACTCCACCTTTTGTTTCAAAAACAGGATGAAATAAACACAAAATAATATATAGAATATAATTCATATATCTGCAGGCAATATGAGAGTATACATTTTACTTATATAACTATTATGTATAAAGAATATTTGATATACTTACACAAGGCTATGGTACACAAAGTCTTAAACTGCTAATTGTCACATATCCAAAAATATACTTGAGGGCCAAAATATGAACAGAGATGAACGAAACGGCAACAAGGTGCATGTTTACCCCTTACTTAACAAGCGCTTAGACTTTCGTCTCACATCACATGTCCCTACTCCCCAAAACACCTGAAAATTCAACAGTACAACTTCTACAGCCTAAAGCAATGGAGCTTTTACGACACTATTCTGGCACCAGGTCTCTAGACCACAATTTCTGGAAAGTGCAACAGACAGATGTGTGAAATGAAAGTCCAACCCCATGAGGAACAACAAGATTAACAAAATACTAATATATATTTTTTTCTAAACCTTAGCTATTCCATCCCAAGAATTATTCTAAATCATGATGAGAGTTGTTTAGCTACTACATTGCATAATTTTCTTCCAGTTTTCTGCCTAAGTAGGGCTTTCATATATCTCTTCTCTCTCAATATCACAGAATGAATGCCCACTACACAATGAGATGATATCAAAATTAAGAAAGTAAATGATTAAGAAAAGTCATGTGATATGATCCTTCTATACATGCCATGTCCAAAATAACAAGAAATAAAGTTTTCATTAGGATTCCTATACAAGTACGGTCTAAGCTAAAAGAAAAGTACAATGTGTGCAATTGCACATTTTGGATTGCAAGAACATGCACATTTACAGATGCTTGTTGAAAGGCAAGTACTAAGTCTACACCTGCCAATGTTTATGCTGTTATGCACACAAATGTGTATACACATGTAAAATTCCATGCACCTTAATGTGTGTGCACTCTTATTAAAGAGTACTTAAAGACAAGGTTTACAACATCAACGTACAATAACAGTATTCAGTACCTCATATGAATTGGCTACCAAGATTGTATTTATACAACCCAATATTTTAAAACAAATTGCCAAAGCCAAAATTAGTCATACAGTGTTCGGCAATCTTACCAGCTCTGTCCAAACCAAAATATTCACAATTGCCAAAATTATCCAAACAAATTTTATTATAGTCAACAGTTTTAAAGTGCACAAAGAATTAATTTACTTTTATAAGAGTAGACTAATTGGAAAGGGGAAACAAATTCTTGTTTTTACATTCCCCAGAATAATTTGTCTTGCCAAAGGACAGTATGTGGAAGGAGCGATTGTGGAGAGGGTATGACAAAAGTCCTGCTGCCCCTCTCTGTTCATTTGTGGTGACCCTACTGGATTCTGCGGGTAGGGCGTCAGCTTGAACTACTTGAAGATCTCACAGGTCATCAGGGTGGCCACAACCATAGCCAAAGAAATGAGGTAGCAATTCTTCAAAATACCCAGAATTATTCTTCCTCTAATCTGCCAACTGAGTTGCAGCAATTAAAAAAAGTTAAGGGAGGGAAAGTAGGACTATGAACTTCCTACCTATATTAGTCAGTTCATGCAATACAGGGAATAAAGGTGCGGTTATTTTCGATCGAGAGAGAATTGACTGTTACTATGTAAAAGAATATGTGCTCTGAAAATAAGAATGCAATTCTATTAGAAATAACAAGCCTATCAGTAAGTATACAATATAATATAATGTATAAAATGAAATATCCAATACCTCTGGAATATGTAGGTGTAGTACTTCACAGTAACTTAAAAACTCTGAGAAACACCATCAGCTATGAAACGATTTAGATATATTAAAAAAAAATGCAGTAAATACAACCAGGATATTACTATATTAGAAGCCTTCATTGCACATAAAGACAAATGACGTGCTTAAAACAAATTACAAATAATGGTATCATTTTCTCTATGAAATGCCAAAGGAAAGTAGCTAAGGATTCCAACAACAAAATTATCAGACAGTAATGTTTAAAGAATCTGGTGCTTTAAAATAATCCTTTACACTCAAAGTGAATGTTTTATAAATTCACATTAACAAGATTTGCTATGATTTCACTATAGGAGGAGGAGGGGGGAAAAGCAAATTTGTGCACCAATTAACTAAATGCATGTACCAACTGAACAATTTGGTTATTTACTCTTCCTACATTACTTACAACTACAAAAGATTCCCAAACAAAAAAAAATTTATAATCCCTAAAATATATAATTTTCACATGATAAAACTTATTACTGGTGGAACCTGCAGCAGACAGCTATGCTGCCACAACCAAAAGAATATTACTTCAAAGTAATAGATACTTTTCTCAAATTTTAATTAAAAACAGTCATTCTGATTTTCAACTGCATTCTTATGCCACAGTATTAACAATTCATCTCAAATGCTATGTAAATATATCCAGTTTTTAATTTAAAGAAAATACCATAAAGACAAAAGAAAAATACCTACTGACTGATCACCGTACCATCAAGATTTAGAAACCTGCAAATGGAAGGCCTATCTACATATTGCACAACATTCATTTATATAGAAGAAAACCAAGAACAATAAACCTTTCACATAATTCCACAAAAAATCTACCCTCTACAGGAAAGTATCGACTTTACAGCAAATAAAATTGAAAATATATTGTAAAATAAATCTAAGCTATAACGTAATATGTAATAAGTTAAATACAAATACAATCAAAATTAATAAAACATCTCTATGGAAAGAAAATAATTATTTATGAGCACAATATAGCCAACATGCAAAAAATCTAAATTCAAATAGATTTCTGTGGGGTTGCTAAATCTTTCACTTCATACATGTCACAGAAGCTGGCAGGGTGGTCACAACTATAACAAGAGAAATAAAGGAGCAAAGAATCATCAATCTCTGCCCATTTTCACCGTATCCATCAGTGGCCCAGCCCGATATAAAATGTACTAATTTAAGAATATAGCACGTTTCACATGATTTTGAGTTTCATGTATCATCAAAAATTACTTTAGATTTTTACAACCAAATCTCATGATTTCAAGAATAGTAACAGTCAGTTTTAAATTTTAGAAAACTCTGCATAATCATGACCCAAGTAATACATATTTAAGGAAGTCAAATACTCAAACATTACGTAAGACTTCCACACACCTTGATTAAAATATGGTGATACTTGAGCACAAACAATAAAATGCCAACCAATATTGAGCACCAAAAGTCTTGCAACACTTGAAATACAGACAGATGAAGCAAAAATAACTATAATCTATTATGATCCAGGATTTTCTGCATAAACATAACACACAATATATAAACCTATTTTACTTTTACATACTCCTAAGTACCAGTAAATGAGGGGCATAAAAATACCATCTGTGGTAGCAAAGTTTGGTCCATTGATTAGATGTGAAGCTAAATTTAAACTTAAACTAAAGAATGGTCTATATGGAGATTTCAATTAAAGGAATGTGATATTTTATCTATTTAGGACAACTGCACAAAAAATATTTTTCTTTGTATTCAACTATGGAAATTTATAGAGGTCAATCTATGACAATATATAAAACTCATCTTTCACAACAACCATAACAACACATATTGCAGCACAGTGAGTTAGGGGAGTGTGCTAAAAATACACTTTGGGAAGCAGGGATTTCTTAACTGCACATTAAGTCAGCACCTTACAAGTATGTAATGAGAGTAGAATGGTGCAAGAGAGTCCCAGGGAGGAGGAGGAGGAGTAACAACATTGTGCATAAAATGCCTTACAAACCACTATCTATTTAAATCTATTTAATCATCTACATATAATTATACAATTTTTATATGTTTCTAGTTATGCTATACCAAAATCATTTTGAAGCACTTGTATAAAAAGCCTATACATCTAATTAAACAATAAGCCTTGTACAATATATGTCCATCACAACTTATGCACCATTACACTCCCATTTCAAGAGAACAGTAATTATTAAACAAAACTATTACGAAATACTGATAAGACAAAGTACTTAAAAAAAAAAGAAACTGCTTTTACGAGACCAAAGGGCGAGAGGCTGTGTCCATAACACTAAATATCGTCTTCCTGGCATACCACAGCTCTAGACAAACTGCTGAAGGTAGGTAGCACCACCACACAACTAAAGACAAGTCATTATACACCAGCCATTGAATGCCCAGAGATCTACTTTATATATAGCATTCTCTTTATGGAAAATCATCCTTAGCAGGACCTGTCATGGTCATCTCACAAAAGGGAGATGACAAAAGGAAAAGGAAATGGAGAAAGAGAAAGAAAACACGATTAAGACTTGATTTTTGGGAGGAATCCCTCTTAGTAGTTTGATTTTCTTTTTAAATATAAAAGTTTTGAGGTTAAACATCATCACTGGGTTAAGATTTAGTCCCATGTGTCAGGAAATGCTGCAGAACAATGGCAGCAATAGCACAAAATAGAGAAAATATCACTACTATTACAAAAGCTTTCTGTTTATCACTTAGTTTATGCCACTGCAAACCAGCCTCCTGAAAAAAAAAATCGAAATGTCATTGCATATATTACGGTCTAAGAGCAGATACTGGTATAGGATTTCACATATAAATGCAGATGCAGCAACAAAACCGTCTTGATCTTTTTACAAAATTGCAAAAGGGATTCATTATAGGAGATAAAACTTTTAATTGAAATTCAAGTTATTATTGCTCTCATTTCTCCCATACGGCTTCTCTGACAAAAAAAAGATAAAAAAAAATTAAAAAAAAAATTTAAAAAAAAAAATTAAAAACGTACCTGAGTAGAAGTAACTGCTGCTTTCGTAGTAACTACAGGCAATGGTTTGGGAGTGTTAAAGAGTGTTGGGGAAGAATAAGGACCAGCCATAGTTTCTCTGTCACCACATATCCTAACACCACAAACACGCACATAATATCCTGTTTGTGGTTCCAAATCTACTAGGGTGTATGAAGTTTCACTACCAGTATACACCTGAAAGTTTATAAATAGTGCATGAGAAATGGAAGTATATCACTTCATACTGAACGAATATGCTCGGACAAGCAAATGCATAACAAAGGGCAGATCTAATCTTATGCCAGTCCATGAGACAGTACTGGTACAACAGTTCTATTACACTTGCATCTTACAACACAAACAAATCATAAAGTTCTTTTTATTACTTCAGTTCTATTCTATTCAAGAAACCTTTTTCTATATTGAAATAGTTTTTAAGACTGACTTCATATATCTTATCTGAAGTGATACCCCCAAATCTAAACCGAATTGACACCCTCTCGTTATTGAAATGGCAAAAGACAAGGCACCATACTCAAAGATAACTCGTTTGGGTTCTATTACAGGTATCAAAAAGCATTTACAAGCAAACTGAAGATGGCAAAAATGGCACAAAACTTTCATCTCGTATCTCTCTATATAAGAAAGTTGGGAACTCAATGCACAAACCCTTTACCTTTGTTTCATTAAATGATAAAACAACCATCTTTTTTCTCACACACATGCTACTATTCTTTTAAATTATACTTTTATGGCCATAGTCATTCAGATACCAAATTACTAGGTTCCTACCAAAACAGCCTCATATGCCTTGACTCCCTATTGGAGGACATGTGCATAGGTAATTCCCAACCCCCTTGCTCCGCCCTATTTAGTCTTTTACAACACAGAGGAGACAATCTTGTCTCCCGCCCCAGACTTAATAACATATCTGATGCAAAATAAAAAAAAAATGAATTTAAAGTTATCTTCAAATTACATCAATAAATGAATCACAAAGACTGTTGACTAGATTCATGTCATCAAATACTACAGATTTTCATAATACACACCAGAGAATAGTCCTGATCTTTCACTGCAACTTGAAGACGATACACTATTGAATCTTCACCAGGGCACCGAACACTACACCATTCAATAAGCTGACTACCTTCAACTCCCTCTGTTACACGAGGGGCTAAAAATAAATAAAAAAAAGATGTGGTTTAAAACTACTCAGAGGAGATATTTATCACAGGAATGCTTAGTAATATATAGGCTAAAGGAAGATATAAAATAGCTTAATATATTACAGTACTAGGAAATTAACATGGCTCTATGGGCATTCATCTAACTAAACAATCGAAATGTCTTGGCGAATGAAACAAGGGATTTGATAAGCAAAAACCCCATTAAAAGCTGCTTGCAAATAATTTTTTTCCAAATTGTTGGTCCAACTCTCTCTCCTGCTCTGAACTGCATCATTCGGGATGGAAAATACTCCATAATCTATCATTTTAAGTATCAATATGGGTTTTCAGTAAATATGAAAATATCTCAGGGAGAAATAGACTTGATGATGATGAGAGAATTTCACAGGGAACAGACAGTAAAGCATAATAAAGGGTACACTATTTGCTGCTCTTACTCATGAGAGAAAAACATTATTTTTGTTCATTCCTTCCAAGCAACACATATGAATCCTTATTTTATTCTCAGTTAATTTGTATACAAAATCAGCATTCTTGCTTAACATTTATGTAGGATTTCTATAAATAAAATTGTCCAAATGTAAATCGGGACTGTTCTACCAACTCCAAAGAAAGAGAGGTGATCTTATAAAATGAAAATAAACGGAAAGCACAATCTATACCTTACCACGACAATATTTCATTTGAAACAAGACAATAAATTACGAGAAACTTGCAGATAAAAATGAGATGACTAATAATCGTCTTTTGAAACTTACAATGCTTTCAGTACAATACCTTTTGGAGGTGGAGGAGGAGCCTTGGTGGTAGACAATTCCACAATGGGAGAGTAGGGCCCTACTCCAGCTTCATTGCTAGCACAGATTCGAAGACGATATTCTGTGTTTTCTTCTAATCTTACTAATTTGAAATTTTGATTCGTACCACTGTAAACCTGATAAAACCTGAAACAGTAATACGCAGTTGTATTGATATATTAATATTCCTAAAAAAAAAAAAAAAACACACACACACACAATAACAACATCATCATCATTCAAGACTTTTTTCATATATTCAAACATTTTACACTTTGAATATCTAGCTATAATATATTTAAAAATTCCCTTCATAAATCTACAATAAAACTCATCTAATTCTAATTGTTATCACTGGATACTTAAATAGTGAGTCAGATCTTGTCAATCCAAAAGCATAAGCTAATTTCCAAGTTCCCTCACTTATCTTATCCCATCAACTTCGCAGAAATTTAATTGTTGCACTAAATAATATGCAACATACTACAACTACTTTTCTTCACCCGTAACTTACAAACCTTGATCAATATTTTGCCAAGAGTTTATAGACCCTATGTACAAGGGTAATTAAAACAAGTAACAATATGAATTAGGATTAAGAAAAAGAGTCAGTAGAAAATGTACATAAACATCCTTTAGAGAACGAGTACTAGTAAAATAATAACAGAAAACTTACTCTCTTGTCCCAGTGTGGGGATTTAAAAACTCCATTTGCAATGAATAAGTGAGCATATCCAAATTGCGCCCATCTCCCCATTTAAGTCGTAGAGAATTATAAGAGGCCCTGACCAGTTCAATATTAGGTGGTGTAGGAGGCAGTGGACGTGTTGTTACTTTGTGGTAATTACTAAAGCTACCAGGACCAACGCTATTCACTGCCTGGATACGTATCCTGTAAATAAAATGAATGCAAATTAGGAATTTTAATACAATTAAATATAAATTTCAAAGTATATTTTGAGGGTTGGATAAAAGTTTGTGCCACTGAAAGCTTGAGCATCTAGCTATACACAAAGACCACTATTCCCATTGTAAGAGAGCAGCCGAGTCAAAGCACACACCCAATCACATGACTACATAATGATTCAAATTTATTTCTCTTTCACTGCTAACGCATCCACCACTACTCACAAACATGCTGATATTTTCCTCCATATTTACTTTCTCTTGTTCCATAACCACACACAGTGAGGGACCCAATTACTATGGTTTTGTTTGATAAAAGTCTTCCTACCAGAACATCCTTAATTGTCTCAACTTCAAGGGGGGAATACCAAGGGGAGATTCTTACGACTCCTAAATCAAGACCATTTAGTCTACTTTTACAGACGCAGGGGAACAAGAGTGCATATTCTTGTCCCAAGCCCAAGGAGGAAGAGAGAAGGAAGTGCTGACGAAAAAGAACGAATTATGGGAAGCAGAGGACACTAAGCTCCTCACTTGGCCAGAAGCAATACATCATCAATGCTCTGGCATAGCTTTAGAATATGTCTCTCCTTCTTAGCATTCTACATCCAAATATGAATATATAAGCATGCCACAACTCACATTCCCTTTTTATACAATGAGATTTATGATAGAAACTTATTCTCCACCACTAAAAACATGTGTAAAATATAAAGGTTACCAAGCAAAATTAGCAAGTTTTCAGCTTATTGTATTAAAAGACAAAAATCACACCTTAATTGCAACCAGTGTCAAAAACATTGATATGCCTTTTAGAAATTAAGTCTGTTGACACCAAGTATTCGACACTGTCTGTTGAGAGTTTGTTTGCACACTCTTCAGTCAATATTTGAAAGGTGACCCAATACTTAGGGACACGAATTGTATACAGCTGAGTAAAAATTTTAAATGTAAGTAAATAAATATATATCATACTGTAAAAGGGTATCGTTTATCCCACTACAGCTAAATGGTGGCCACATATGAAGCAAGATATGTGTTGTAGCAGGATTCCAGAGAGTAAATGCTGGCAAGAAAAAATCTGCAGCTGGAAAAGTTTGATATTCACCAGTTCCTCTCTCCCTTTTATGCACACACACACACACACACATACCGAGGCTGTTTCCCTTAAAAGTTGGTAATGGGGTAGCCGACATCAAAGAAGACACAGTATGGGGAGCAGTTATACTCCCCTCTACTCTCCCTCTTCTATGAGCCTCACAGGAGAATTATACAAGGGGGGGGGGATTCCCAGTCCTCCCGCCCTGTCCACTTTCAGTCGCCTTTTACGACACGCAGGGAATACGGTGAGGCTATTCTTTGATATTATGCCCGCCACACAGGACACTTGGCAAAAGAAGACATTCTTGGCAGAGCACTGGGCAGAAATCACATGGCGTCAACATCAGCCATAACCATCGCGATGCTTTGTTTTAATTAAACAGTCAGATTCCCCGTTTCCGTGCCAGTTCTGAGCCGGTCGCTCAGGCGCCAGCCGGATACATCACCAGGCGTGCCGGACATCCACACCGCCGCAGACAACGCCGCCTTAGGCCTCGGGAGCGAGCCCTCCTCGGCCATCGGGGCGAACGTGCGCATGTACGCGCGTGCGGGGGCGCCGACCGACCCTCAGCAGCTTCACGCGGCGCCGCCTTAGGCTGCCCGGGCTCCACACGAACGGCGGAGCTGGTCGGACAGGGCGGCCGCGCTACTTGAACCTCATGCGTTCCCCGGCAGAGCTGGGAAACAGGTCCGGGATCGGCCCCGAAGTGCCATTGACGGCCACGGAGCACTCCCCCAGTCCTGCTCCCGAACACCCATTTGCCGCTTCCCGCACAGGCCCGGCTGGCCCGACCCTCAGAGCCAATCCTTGTCCCGAAGTTACGGATCTAGATTGCCGATTTCCCTTACCCACATTAAATGCACTTCACATATAAAGGGAACACTACTGTTGAATTTTTTCTACTCCATGAAAATCCCACGTTATCACCCTAACGGATAAAAGGGATGCGATCGCAAAGTTCTTTCCCTTTCATCATCATAAAGGAGAACTTTAAAATTCTCTGAAGCAATGAAAGAAAAACATCATAATTGTAGTAACTACTTTAAGAGACTAACTGGCTCTATATGCAGATAAAGATGCTTAGACCCTGAAGAATTTGTAAAAACACCGAAAGTCACCATATCTACCATACAGATATATAAAGTTTATTCAATGTGCATTTTGCAAAGAAGAAACCATTAAAGCCACAAACAAACCATGCATTACTGTAAACCTATACCTTTATAAATCCTAATCTAGCACAGTAACACTTTACTTACTTGTATAAAGTTTCTGGAAGCAAGTCATCCAAGGTAAATTCGGTTTCAGAACTTGGTGTGGTGACAGTTCTGTCTCCAACTTCTATCATGTAATGACTAATAGGATCACCATGATTGGCAGGTTCTCCCCATAACAATGTTACAGTCGTAGCAGCAGCAGATGATGAGATGTACGCAACAGGAGCGGGAGGAGCTGCAGGGGTAGTTACGGTTGAGTGGGAAGACCATGGACCTCCACCAGCGCTGTTACTACACGATACTCTGTAAAATGTGGAATTTTAACAGATGCACTTTGAGACTATAGCAAACAGATTAGGAATATTAATAAGAAGGTCTAGAATATAAATAAAAAGAAATCTACAATACAGATACTGATACTTTTTAAAGATGATACAATATCCCCCTTATAGTAAATACTTTCATCAAACAAGAAATCTGTCCCCAACATCAATTTTATATTCTTTTTCAAAAGAAACGCCATGTATGACTGAGTAGAGAATGGACACAGATCCTCAACTTATTCTATCAGCTTTTTATAAACTGTATATGAGGAAGGGATTGCCAGACTTTTGCCTCTCTATCCCTTTGGGTGGAATGCTGTGCATAATAGTTTCTACCCCATCACCAGGAAGGATGATAACTCATGTAATTAAAATGTTAAACAAATTACGAGCAATAATGAAAAGCTAAAAATCATAAAACCTGAATAACCAAATTACCTTACATTTCCAAATCATAAAACTTACCTGAAGGCATAAGTGGTGGCAGGTGCAAGATTCCTCACTTCAGTGGTACTAGCAGAGCCCGTGTAGGCTGTGGTGAAAGTAAGTTCAGATTCAGGATCACCACAAGTAGATGAGGATTCTGATGATTCAGCATGGAGACATGAAACTTCAGCAATTTGGACTATATACTGTTCAATTCCAGCTCCATTATTTATGGGTTCTTCCCAAGATAAGTGTACAGAGTGTGGGCTTTTGCAAGCAAGATGTGGAGCATGAGGAGCATCAGGAGGTCCTGCGCCACTTACAGCTTCCAATGGCTCTGACCAAGCACCAGGTCCAATGCGGTTTAGCCCTCGAACAAGAAATATATAGGGCCTACCAGGCAACAAACTAGCAACAGTACATTCCAGATCTCGTCCACAGTACACCTGGCGTCTGTCATTGTCAGGTGCCATCATGTCTATGTGATATTCCGTAACTGGTGCACCACCATCATAATCAGGAGGACCCCATTTCAATTGTAAAACAGATGCTTTAGGTTTTCCTAACAGCCTAGGAGGCTGGCACTGACCAGGACACACAGCTTCTGTGGTAATCACTGCCATGTCACTCCAGTCACTCATTCCACCAAGACTTATGCTTAAGACTCTAAGCCTGTAGCTAGTTCCAGGAGAGAGATCAGTGCAATCAACTTCTAATCCTTCACCTGAGTATAGGCATTCAAAGCCTGAAAACCACCAATAAGAATAATTAAATAACATATGTAGTTCAAATATATACCAATGCAGAAGTTATAAAGACTTATAACAGTTGAAAATGGAGCGATCTGATTTGAATATTTCGCCATCCATTCTATATGTAAAATGACTCTTTCGAGTTAGAAATGAATAGTTAAAGCCAGCTATGAGTATCCCAAGTCTGTCAAAGCATGTCATTTTTCATGGTTAGCCCCTCACTGTAAAGCGAGTTTTAGTGGCACCAAGAAATACAGCATTTATGAATTTCTCTCTCTTCATAACATTTTGCTATTGACAATAATAAAGCACCTGAGTACAGACTACCAAATAACATACAGTGTACTACATTTTATATGTTTACATTATCAACAAAGTGATATGACATGATTGCCCTTTCGAGCAGCTAATAACCAAATGTATGTATATTACTATTCTAGAGAATAAAACTATAAAAACCATTACCATTTCCACGATCCATTTCAACTCTGTATGACGTTACAGGAGATCCTCCATGGTCAGTAGGTTGAGTCCAATAGGCCGTAAATCTAGTAGCTTTAGGACGTCCTTTAACATCAATAAAGGGTGGAGGCTTTGGTCGATCAGGTAAGGTACGGTAACAGGTAATATCAGAATACTGAGATGTACCTTCATCATTCTGAGAACATAACTAAAAGGGAAAAAATAAAGTGTTGGCATACATAACACACTGCATTGAGATCTCCAACTCCTCTATAGCAACACATATATTATAGATATTCCTTTTAAGCTTATATATCTTGGCTGTAATATTCATGTTATTCATTAGGGCTTTACATGAAATGTCTATAGTAAAAAAAAAATTTGTTCAACAAATTTACATAAATCTTCCACAATTTCAAAGATTTTTGTTTATCGGAAAATTACACTAACTTTAATAGTGATTTCAAATGTCTGCAATAATGCAAATGAGAGGTAAGAAAGAACTGCTTCAAAAGAATTTAGTCATTACAAGGAAAAAAGGGTAACAGTTTCTTATAAGCCAATGATGATATTGTAGTTTCAGAAAATTATTACATATGGGAAGAACAGAGGGAGGAAGGGTAAAATGGGATCAAAAGTCTTAAAAGAGAATGAAGCAAAGGGTACCAGGAATACTGTGATCATACGGAAATCAATTATACTACATAACCTACAGATATTAACAGCAGTGCCACTGATGTACAATATATAGCTGGTTAGTTGAGGAAGCATCAGTTGGGAGTATGGATAAAAAGAGAGAAATGGGTAAATTCAGGAGAGGAATACAAGGAGGTGAGAAGAGATTATTCAAGTCGAAGCAATAAATTGGATGACAGATAAATTTAAGTAATATGAAAATTATATATAGAAAATTGAGTAAAACCATTACATACCCTAAACTTGTAATCGGCATTTCTTCTAAGACCCTGACAAATATATTTAGTCTCTCTCCCATTATACACAGGTCGAAAGCCATAACCATTTAGGGAATCTTCCATGAAAAGAGTGAAAGTTTCTTCCTCAGGTCTTTTAATCCATGCTAAGCTGAGTGACGTTACAGCAGCTTGCTCTAGCATTGGAGGTGGTGGTTGAGATGGAACCACGCCACTTGTATGAGCCACATTTTCAGCACTGAAATCACTGGAAAGATAAAAAAAAAATAGACATACATGGATATGCACAACATCATATTTGTAAATGAATGAAAGTATATACATATAACTGTAGAGGAGCGAATTAATATCATTCTATTTAGTTGTAGTTTTCATATATTTCTGTAGTATCAATTGCAGTTTCATCAAGAATGTGTCACATGTAAAAAGTGGAAAGAATCAACTGAAAGGAAATATAAATTTGAGTTTAAATAAGGCAGATAGGAGTGAGTACAATAATTTGGTAACATTGTGTTTCAGCGTGAATATGTATTTTATCAATGAGAAATATTACGTGATTCTAAAATTACATTTCTTAATAAAGTACAAAAGTATTTTATTTTTCAATAAAGTACAAAAAACAAGCTCTTAAAACGCAATGAATCCACATACCTCCTGCCATGTTCATTTACAGCTGCAAGGCGAACTCTATAACAAGTATTATGTTGCAGTTTATTAACAGTGTACTGTTTTACACGGCCTCTAAAGACTTCAGTCCAATCATTATAGTTACCTCCACAGACTTCCAATATAAAGGCAGTTATACGAGCTCCATTTTCTTTGACATTTCCCCACCTAGACAAAAACAAACGAAAAAGTAAACATCATTAAAACATTCTGTCACACTTACAAATAAAGCAGAATGGGGCTCTTATGCAACATCAAGTCCAGTTAGATAGAACACTTCGACCATTATTTAGTCCAATTTGCGGTAAACAGTGCTTACATTAAAATATCAAATTATACACTATAAAAACAATTACGTTCATCAAAATCTGAAAAATTATTTGACTTTTTGAAGATCAGACAGTAAAGGTATTATACTTAGCTCTATCACGATTATGCACTGCTTAAGGTATATACTTAAGCATTCAAAACACAACTAAATATTGGAAAATTGAAACGTTTTTAAAATTTTCTTTAAAAAGACCAAAACACACTAACGAAGGAATTCCATGTTCCCAGATATTTGTAAAGAAACAGTTGAAATTAAATGCATTACAATATTAAGTCCACTGAGACAAATAATGGCCATTAATAAAGAGAAGAGTTTTAGGAAATACTAGCAGTCAAAAACATCGAATGCACACTTCATCTGAAAATGTAGAGATATTTTCTCAAAAGAACCACTGTTTATAAATTACAATGTCAACATGACATTTTACACCAATACTGATGTAAAGTATGCAATCAGTAAATATTACAAAAATCTCTTGTTAAAGGGCAGATTATACCTAAATCTGCTAAAGAAACGTGAACGAAGGAAGGAAACATTATTATTATTTATTCTTCTATGAGCTATGAAATACTCTACACTAATTCTCAACGAAAACTAGTTTCTCACCATTCAGTGAGCAGTGACATATACAATGTGTTCATTTTCTCTAAACATGATGTAATTTTGTGCTGAGCAAAAGAGGGTAGCCACAACTGTAGCAAAAACACAGAGGTAGCCAGTCCTCCTCTACAAGTTGTTTTATAACAAAACAATATTAGAGACGACCTATCAGCCAACCATTTCTTTATCCCCTTCAACTGCCTCTTATGACAAAGGTAAAAATGGGTATGGAAATCTTTCCACCCAGCCACTAGGGTGAACTATATGCCAAAGAGAGTAAATAATAAATTTCCTAAAACGTTCACGCAAAAGAAAAAAGCACTACTTTCTCTATATAAATGTTTGCTTTCTATAAAAAAAATACACATTAATAACAGGGCTACAGGACACACAAGTATTTTATCAAACACTGTGGGGAAAAAAAGGCCAATATTAAAAATTTCTTATTGAGAGATGCCTCTTCAATGTCTTCAAACAACTGGTGAAATATTTTAAGTCCTGTACATTATAAAACAGAATTCGAGGTCATAGAGATAAGAATCTGCACATTATTAGTGTCCACATATCTTGTGTCCTCAAACGAAATAATGAGGTAATTATCATATATGATCTACATTTTGAGATTCAAAAAGTTTCTTGAGCTGAAACAAGTAATAAAATATGCACGCGATATTGTATATGACCAAGAACTAAGAAACTTGAACGTGAAGAAGAGTATATTCCATTTACAATCTCAACATTCAAATTGCATAATCCATTCCAATTTACTAACTCAAATGTTTAAATTATAAAAAAAACTTTATAATGCAAGGGACATCCAGGTCATATGAGATATTATACCCCTACATTCCAAGTGCCATTTCACAATTATAATTTTGAGAATGCCATTACACAACACAAAGTTTGAGAATAAATATAGAAACGAAAACTAGTTTCTCACCCTTCAATGAGCAGTGACATATACAATGTGTTCATTATCTCTAAACATGATGTAATTTTGTGCTGAGCAAAAGAGGGTAGCCACAACTGTAGCAAAAACACAGAGGTAGCCAGTCCTCCTCTACAAGTTGTTTTATAACAAAACAGTATTAGAGACTACCTATCAGCCAACTATTTCTTTATCCTCTTCAACTGCCTCTTATGACAAAGGTAAAATTGGGTATGGAAATCTTTCCACCCAGCCACTAGGGTGAACTATATGCCAAAGAAAGTAAATAATAAATTTTCTAAAACGATTCACGCAAAAGAAAAAGGCATTATTTTCTCTATATAAATGTTTGCTTTCTATAAAAAAAAAATACACATTAATAACAGGGCTACAGGACACATGAATATTTTATCAAACACTGTGGGGGGAAAAAAGGCCAATATTAAAAATTTCTTATTGAGAGATGCCTCTTCAATGTCTTCAAACAACTGGTGAAATATTTTAAGTCCTGTACATTATAAAACAGAGTTCGAGGTCATAGAGGTAAGAATCTGCACATTATTAGTGTCCATATATCTTGTGTCCTCAAGCGAAATAATGAGGTAATTATCATATATGATCTACATTTTGAGATTCAAAAAGTTTCTTGAGCTGAAACAAGTAATAAATAATATGCACGTGATATTGTATGTGACCAAGAACTAAGAAACTTGAACGTGAAGAAGAGTATACTATTCCATTTAAAATCTCAACATTCCAATTGCATATTCCATTCCAATTTACTAATGCAAGTGTTTAAATTATAAAAAACTTTATAATGCAAGGGACATCCACGTCATAAGAGATATTATACCCCTACATTTCAAGTGCCATTTCACAATTATAATTTTGAGAATGCCGTTACACAACAAAAAGTTTGAGAATAAATATAGAATAAAAAACTTTTGAATTCTATTAAGACTATACAATTCCCATAATCTCAGCGATAAAGAAACTGAATACATACACAAGCGAGAAAAGGATACTGGTATAAGAATTCAACATATAAATAAAATACAAACCTATACTGCAATGATGTTTTGGTTTTGTTTATAAGTCTAGGAACCTGTGGAGCATCAGGCACAGTGGAGTGAGTTTGGAATGTTGTTACGCTACAGGGATCTCCTTTCACTTCACCACAAACACACTGTAAACTGAAAGAGTATATAAAGGATTACAAAAAATATAATTAATTAAAATATATTAACTCCCATGCCATTCGGTGCATAACCGAGTACTGCACCATCATTCATATATATATATGACAAATTCCTAACATCCAATCAAATTTGTGCTAAAATAAAAAGCTATCCATCACACCAGGCCATTGATATTCAAAAGGTTAAATCAATAACTACAAAATGATATCCATTCATGCTTGTACGTATTTGCATATTGAAAATATGACGAGATTATAGAAACTCTACGAAAAAAAACAATTCCAATGATTTGACCAGCAATACTTACAGCTTCAAATATAAAAGAATTATATACTTGAGACAGCATCCCCATCACATAACCATTTTTTAACAGTATAAGTCTATATAGGTAAGCTGAAAAAAGCTTTCATGTCACCAAAAATAGATTACATTTTGTGAATACTACAGATAAAAAAAGGACTTCAAAAGGTGCAATTTGGCCTGAGGTCATACTTACTATATCTTATATTCTGTGGCAGGGGCAAGTTCACTTATGGTTAACTGGGTATCATGTGTGGTTGCGTATGAGCCATTATTTAGGAAGACATCGTATGACAAGTTCATGACAGAGACCTCTTCACGAAGCCCACCCAAGTCAGGAGCTGACCACTGTATAATGGCTTTATGTGGGGTCAATTCAATTACCTGTAGAAAAATTATAATTTTCAGAAATAAAGCTCTATATCTATACACTATAATATAAAAAATACTAAGTTTTAGAAATGAAGCACCAAGCTATACATTGCAGTTTACAGCTTATATATTAAACAAAGAATACTTAGACCTATCACAAGGAAGCAAAAGCAATAAGCGATTACCTTCAAATTAAACAAGGCATTATGGGGATAATTCTAAATAGCAGTGTTTTCAAAAATAAAATCAACAGCAGTCCCAAAATGCATTCAGTAAATTATCCCACAAAACTCCTATACCGCTTTTCCTTCCTAACTGTCAAAGCTAATAATATTAAAACTACTAATTACCAAATACGACACTACATAGCAGTGCGTCAGTATTTGCTCCTACTGTGAGCACTTTTCATAGATTTAAAACAGGGTAATACTTTCGAGTTTTGTCTTAAAAATTAAAACTTCCCTCAATTAAACAATATTCCATAGACCTTGACGTTGAATGAATATATATAAATACAAGTAACAGGAAAAAAGATGAATGCTGAGAAACTTTGGGAAGTTGCTGTGGGTGATCTATTACTAATTAGTTCAGCAGTCACTTGTTCCACAAATTAACCAGAATCTTATTGACATGACAACATAATTATGGAATCACTCCGTAGCTTTAATAAACTACTAGAGGTACATATTTATACTAAGTGAATGTGCTCAAAAGCAAAAAAGGGGGTCATGTGAAACAAGCTGATGATACTTACTTTTGGAGGTTTAACCTGAGATAGCAAGTGTTGAAGATTGTTACTGTGGTCTTCTCCATCCTCAGCCATTCCTTCTTCAGTTCCATTTTTACAAACTAATGGTTCTGTTGAAGATATTTCATGGAATCAATTAGTTTTTACATTCAAGAATGGCAACGTAAACAAAATATAATTGATTATGCCGATGCATCAGAGTTCACAAGGAACGCTAAAATATGAGTTACTTGTACAGATCACAGCTAAGGATTATTTTATCCTACATTTGGAAATATTATTCTCTTATTGCTTATCTGATGATGGCAAGTGAAATCCATCTCAATACTTTACTTGGAGTTTGTCTTGCATATATTTACCTATATGATGACTAACAGATTTGATCATATCACACAGTAGAAAGAGTTGCTCTTACTTTTAAACACTTAATGTGACATATGATATAAGAACATGGGCCAGTTCTGACAATTATAAAAGCAAGTTTTTGAAGAAATATAGCCATGAATCCACAAAACATCCTATTTTTACAATGAAGTTTTGTAACGCGTATCAAAAATAACTCCAAAAGAATACTTTAAAAAAATCTTCTAGTAATTACAACAAATAGTAACTTTTTCACTTTTGGAAAAGGTCTTAGGTACTCACCTTTTTTAGGAGATAATGGGGGTGTACTGTGAAGACTGCTGGAACCTGATTTATTTGGTTGCTGTTGTTGTCGAGGATAACCTTTATTTCGACCTTTGACATAATGCCTGTCGGTTCTAGAAGAATATGCTGGGGGTGGTGATGCTGGAAATAGAAACATTCTTATATATATATATATATATATATATATATATATATATATATATATATATATATATATATATATATATATATATATACATATATATACATATATATATATATATATATATATATATATATATATATATATATATATATATATATATATATATATATATATATATATATATATATATATACATATATATACATATATATATATACATACATATATATACATACATATATATATATATATATATATATATATATATATATATATATATATATATATATATATATATATATATATATATATCCCACCAAGCAAAATGTCACATATTGCAGAGCCAGACGTGTGGCCAAAACTGTGGCAGAAGAACTGGGTTTGAAAGGTTTCATCATACTTATGGCCATCAATGCCACCTTTGCCATTTTTTTTTTCCCAGGGGAAAAAAATTAAATGCCGGGTATGAGTGCACTCTTCATATAAATTCACATATGTTAACATTCAGTTAAAGTTTCATTTGGTAAGTGAAGTTCCCGCTGGGCAGTTGATATAAATTAAATAGATACAGAATTATTTATTTCCCCCCTTACTCTCCAATAAGAATGCAGTAAATTAATTTGACCAGCTCTATTTACAGTATTTTTCTTTCATAACATGACACTATAGCTTGCTGAAACCACCATGGTGATTAAAAAAAAGTAGCTAAAAAGGGGCTGCAGGCCTCCATCATATTTTAAGCACTTTCATGTTTTTCATCAGCTGTTTTATGACAAAAGAAAAGACCTAGGAAGATAATGGTGACCTTTTATATATAAATCCCATTAACTTTCCCTTGCGATTTATTGAAAATGAAGAAGTGGTTTCCTTTTCCCCTACTTAGACCTTAGCAATTCCGTTTGCTATCAATGTTGCACATGGCTCAACGATCCAATCAAACAAAATACTGTAGTGACCATCACACACTACTGCTTGAGTGAAAGAACCTCAGTCATCAACATAAAACATAGCAAGATGCTTTAGTATGAGATTACTTGAACTGTATTTTCCTATACAGTATTTATATTATAATTTTGAAAATCTACTTTCCTCAGCCAAATCTAACCTTACATGCCTTAGTTACCTATAGACTAACATCATTCACAAATTAATAGAAAAAAAAATAGCTAATATAAGGGGTTACCTTTTACCCTGTATTTTCCTCTGTTGACAAAAAGACCAATAAATACTACTACTACTACTACTATTACAAAAAGGAAAATTCACTCACGTTGCGTTAAAGGAGGTGACATGACTGGTGAATACTGTGTTGGTGTCTGGTAAGGAGGACCATAACCCTGGGGAGGGGGGCCAGGTGGTGGAGGACCATAAAACGGTGGTGGTCCTTGACCAGCGTTTGGACCCTGAAAAACAGAAGTATTCATTAACAATAAATACTGTGCTCATAATCTGATTTCATTAAATAGTATGTCCTGAAATTTACAACAACTGATGACTACGTCATCTTCAGGCTTAATATGGAAGCTAAGTATGAGTTATATTCTGAAAGAAATTTTATAGTAAATACAGTATTGTGAAACATGGACTTTCGTGGCAGTCTTTGCAGGATTGCCACAATTTTTCAATGGAATGCATGGGTTTTCAATGGAACCAGGTGCAGACAGGAAATAAAATCTGCTAAAGATTTAAATTAACAAAACAAAACAAAAATTGAACTGCACCTAAAGCCATAACTAATAGCGTTGAAGTGATTGTCCAACAATGATTTATTACCACACGCCTACAAGAAGTTTAAATATACAGTGCTTAAGATCTGAATTTACATTCTAGATACTTTGGAGCACTGTATAAACGTTGTAGGTAATTTCATTTGTCTGTATTTTTGTTCACTATTTTCTCCAGACGATGAATGCAACCTCTTGTGATACATGATATAAAGAGTGTTTGTACTTGCAAGCATAGAGAGAAAATGTCTCATACTCGCAGCATCCCTCTTGATGACTTTACCAAACAACATTTGACGTTGCTCATTTGCACCCCCAGAGCCATGGAACTTACTACTGTATTAGTACAGTATTGTTTATTTCTTTGATAATAGCAACAATATACTGAAGCAGTACATGTTACACAATAATAATGGAGAGAGAGAGAGAGAGAGAGAGAGAGAGAGAGAGAGAGAGAGAGAGAGAGAGAGAGAGAGAGAGAGAGAGAGAGAGAGAGAGTATATTTACCAATTACCAATTATAATCTATCTCAGTTAATCTACTTATTTTTTATTTATCTATTTATTATTTTTCTTTCAAGGCGGAATGCAAAGGAGGTGGTTTAACAGCTGCAACGCATTCTCTTGATATGATAATTACTGCCTTTAGCAAATAAAATATTCCTAGACTGTCAAAGCCATTGAAAGTATGTCAATGGTGCATTTGAATACACTATCTAATATCTTGTATTGTCATAAACACTTAAGAGGCATATTAAGATTCATACCTCTATATTACAAGGCTTCAATCGGCGCCTATCTACAGCCATTGACATTGTTTAATCATCTCGGTCAACTTCGAAGGTTATAAACACACGCTTTACAAAGTAAGGAATTGTCGTTACAAAGTCAGGTAATGTTGTAAAAATATACGGTCCAGCAATTGTTATGTATATAATTTGAGTGGTAAAAGAAGCAACATGTGCACGACAAACAAAATATTCACTTTTTTTTTTAATTACAGTACCCTCTTCCCCTTCTCGTCCCATACAAATGACAGGTAAATTCCCCAATATATCTAGCGTAAGGGTTCGTAGTCACCGTGGCTCAAGCGGTGGCGTCCGCGCCTCTGAGGCGTCAGGTCGAGGGTTCGCGCCCCGTCACGGTCTGAGGTTAGCAAGGACATGCACTCAAGGTAACGATTACATCTGCCAAAACTAGTCCTTCGCATAGAAGGCAACCGTCCTAGCCCTTGGTAGAAAAGGGAGTCCGTGAACTAAAACTGGAGCATCTAACGTAAGGGCTCAAGTCAAGATATTCCTTCACAGCATCCAACTGTAAAATTAATTTCTCCGTCACAAATAAAGGATATTCCCCTACAAGGATTCATCCGTTTATATCCTAATTTTTGCTTAATATTTAAAAACCTAACCTAAAATACGAACCACAAAGACTGTCAGTCCTTATTTTGGTTGGGAGGGTTTCATTTTTTTTTTAATGTAAGAAAGTATGTGAGCGAATAATGCTTATGCTTTCTTCCAACAGCCATGCTTCGGAATGCATATCAATGTGTGCAAGACATTAAACCCATATACAAAACAATATCAAATGACAAACAGGATCATCTCCTACGCACACACGAGTGGTATAGCTAAAGGTTCTAAAGACATCTGTTTAGCTCGTCCTCTCCAACAGAACCATCTGTCTCTGAGTTCCCAAAACAAGATGGGATTGAAGTAACCTTTTACTTATGATCAGTAACTAAATGTCATTACACTAAAAACTCATCATATTTACTCAATACTTCATAATGATAATATGGAATCATTCTTTCGTTTTATTATCAAAACTTTAACCAAAGGTACACAAAAATATTCCAAGTGTCATTAATAATACCACAAAGAACACTATATTATCATGTGCACACTTGTTACGGTTTTACGTTACTGACTACCTTTTCTACCAAGGGCTAGGACGGTTGCCTTCTTTGCGAAGGACTTGTTTTGCCAGATGTAATCGTTACCCTGACTGCATGCCCTTACTAACCTCAGTCCGTGACGGGGCGCGAACCCTCGACCTGAGACGCCTTATCATGAGCACACTATGGTATACAAACAGACTAATATCATGAAGGTATCAGTTATTCATTACTCCACAATAGACTTAGATAAAGTTAAACCGTTCAGAAATAATCTTGGATAAATCATACAAAGCATATTAAATATCCAGTGTCGTGGTCCTCATCAACTCGGCCAAGATCAAAAAGTACACTACACTTGATGATGTGTTGGTTAGAAGCATTTACTACATCTTCATTATTTCAATCTCCCCCCCCCCTCCCCTTTCCTCAGGTTTAGAATACGGGGCTGGTAAAATTACAAGCGGACTGTGCCAAAATGACAGAGGTTAAGGAAAAGAAGACCGACACCATTATCATTCCTACATTTTAGAGAAGAGTGAGACCTTCAATTCTGCGTCGCGTCTTTGGGTATGCAATGCTCAACAAAATTTCCACGAATATTGTTTGGATCAATCCCACAATATGTACCTCAATCCCAGATGAAGCACATGCAGTCAACCTCAACCCAATTTAGATTCCTTGCAATGAATTATATAATAAGCACCTGCTGAATTACAAAATTTATGGATGGGTTGGGATAGGTTACCCAACACGCGCTGCAATCCCAGATTAAGCACCTAAACTGACATTAGGTGCCTATTCAGGGATTGATCCTGATATTTCGTATGGTTATTAATTCTTATATTGATGATGAAGAAGCACAGAACGGAAATAGATAGAGACGACTCATTCACAACGGCGACCCCATATAAAAATAGGTTAAAGCTGGGAAGAAGAAGATGATAAAAGTCTTATATACTCTACTCCTTCCTCCGCTCATCGATAATATCAATTTCCACACACACTAGGTGTACATCACACAAGGCTAATGATAAAATGAAATTGTCTTTAGAAAAATAAAATATGAGTGGATGCATGTGTGTGTGCGTGCAAGCAATATCATCCTAAAACCAGACAGCATCAGGACGAGCATTCTCTCTCTCTCTCTCTCTCTCTCTCTCTCTCTCTCTCTCTCTCTCTGCACAATGTAATCGAAGTCTTGGCGCCGTATTATAAATTAAATTATCGAGGAATTTGTAAGGCTTCATCATGGTTGCTGACACAAGTTCATCTTGTGATGATCACCATAAGCAAAGCTTCCTATTCTAAAGCCCCTTTTTTTCCTACTTCGTTTTTTAATGCGAAGTTCGGTTTCAATATTGGGGGGGGGGAGAAAGTTTAATAAACAGGTAAACCTTGAGCTCAATGGTTCGTATTTCCGCAATAGATGGATCCCAGACTACTGATGATATTATATATATATATATATATATATATATATATATATATATATATATATATATATATATAAATATATATACACAAAAGACCCTTCTTAAGAGGGAGTATTAACAATAATAATAATAATAATAATAATAATAATAATAATAACATCTAAATTCAAATGTAAACGTTAGATGTCCACACACTTTAAAAACCATTTCAAGGATTGTTTCCTCTTTTCAAATAATTTATAAATATATACAAATATATGCAAACCTATAACACATAATTACTGTCCCAAGGCGCTACCAACAACACTACTGAAGTCTAGGAAAGAAGCAACCTCAAACCAAACTGCTTGGGTAGGAATGAACACACTTTTTGAATGCGGTTTGTTCATGATACAAATTCTTCCAAACTCACTCATGGCTTCGTTTTCGCATTTAATTCAAATCCCAATCTAAATAGGGACCAATAATAATCAAATAACACATTAACATATGTGAAAAAAATCATATTTTACACCTTGACCGGGACTCGAACCTAAGGTACAATTACTGTGCCAAGGCGCTAATAACTATACCACTTAAGGCCTACAAAAACCCAAACTTAAAGCTAACTGTTTTGCTAGGAATGAACGCTTTCTGAATGCCGTTTTGTTCATATTACCAGTTTCTCCCAGCCTCACTCGTGGCTTCGTTGGCAGCTGTTGTAATATGAACAAAACGGCATCAGAAAGAATGCGTTCATTCCTAGTAAAGCTTTGCTAAGTTGCCTTTTTCTTAGACCTTCAGTGGTGTAGTTGGTAGCACTTTGGCACAGTGTGTCTTGGGTTCGAGTCCCGGTCAAGGGGTAAAAAATATGATTCATATTTTCACATACGATAATATATATATATATATATATATATATATATATATATATATATATATATATATATATATATATATATATATATATATATATATATATATATATGGCAGCCTGCACTATATTTACTATTATTACTATACTGTACATCATTATTTATAAAGTTCCTTGTAATACAGGTAGGATGGTAATCAGTTACTTTTATAACATCTTCCCCCTCCCTCCCTTTAAGTGACACAGTAAACCAACCTTTTCCATCTGAGTTCAACCAATCAGTCACTTGAGAGACACTAGTCTGCTAATTTACCGCCTTCTGCTAGACACTTGCTAACAAATGCTATTTTTCTTTTCTTCTTCACAGTCGTCTTGGTAGTAGTCTTATAATCATGGCTCCACCAACCCCTAACTCTTAAAGCAGTGAAGAGGTCTCCAAACACTAATGTTTACCTTGTGAAAATGTGTGATAAACAGATAACAGCATCGAGATAAGATTCCTCGTGCAATGCGTGGCAGTGAAGATACCTACTCATTTTCCACGTTTATCGACAATAAAACTCACTTTTGAAAGGCTCTCCTAACTTTAATTCATGTAGTGGGTGAAGGAGACTAGGTATTCAACGGGTGGCAGAAAATGACATTCCTTCGTTTATTCACAATAAACAAACGGGGGAAAAAATTGTGCGAGAGAGAGAGAGAGAATGCGAAAGCCGAACAAAATAACGGTCCCAAATATGCCACTTGTCTAACCTACCCTACAGCCATCTAGTGTCCAACACGCAAACCGTATCTAAGACTTTAATGTAAGGATTTTTACCACATGGCTTTTGTCGTTTTGCGAAGTTTGTTGTATCACTCAAGTAAAAAAAAAAAAAACATGATTTCAGCGAATGCATTAGTCGAAAATACATATATATCTTCAAGGACAAAACAATAGGAAAGCTTAAAATGACGAAGTGGCACCTCTCATCTTTCTACGTGTCAATGCTAGTGGAAGGGGGAGAGGTAATATTATTATTTATTGGGTATCTGTTACAGACAACATACTTTACAGTGACTATAGTATTCGATTCTATAATATAATATTGCCAGTGTAAATGTAAAAATTGTTGCAAGGTTTGGAAAGAAATTAATAAATCATTTATGTAAATTGGTAAGTGGTAACTTGGGTGACGACGCGTAAGGGAGGGCGAGAAGTAGGGAGAAAATGGGGGGGTTCTTCCTACACGTCACCATTACGAGACGAAGGAGAGCTTTCTAGAATAAGCGCTCTTCAGCTAACGTCAATTTCACCGAAAATATAATTATATTATATCCATTCAACACCAATGGCAAGATATCTGGGGAATTTTAAACACAAACGATTCAACTATATGATAATAGTCCTATCAAGACGTACCAAAAAATAATTTCCAGTATAAAGGAATTCTTAACAGTTATAACTACTAAGTAAGATATTATTATATTTTATTAAGGGAATAATATGAAAATAATTCCATAATTTTCATTAATGGCCAAAGGCAGTAAAAGTAGTAGTTATTGATTGCAACCGTACGATAACAATGGCTGTGTATACCGGCAGTGCTCTCTCTCTCTCTCTCTCTCTCTCTCTCTCTCTCCGTTACTATATACACACGTGCAACACTGCCAAACGTCCGCCTCGACAGTTAAAATACCAAATGAAAAACAAAAAGAATGCGAGAAATGTACGTTTATTGTTGAAATAATAACCTCATGAGGGGAGTAAGAGGAAGGTGTGGATATCACATATCATATAACTCGTGATTTTCGAATTCCTTCAACAATCATGCAAGAAATATGGTGTGTGTGTGTGTGTGTGTGTGTGTGTGTGTGTGTGTGTGTGTGTGTGTGTGTGTGTGTGTGTGTGTGTGTGTGTGTGTGTGTGTGGTGTGTGTGTGTGTGTGTGTGTGTGTGTGAGAGAGAGAGAGAGAGTTTTGCAACCCTGATCCCAACTGGAAATTACAAAGTGAGCTTTCTCGCTGTTACTGAAACTTTATTCATGTTTATGAATGAACGGTATATTTTTCACCGGAAGTGGGAAAGGTTGATGAATCATTATACTCTCCAGTGACCTCCTCCTCCTCCTCCTCCTCCTCCCCCTCCCGGACTTTTTACCGTATTCGATACAAGAATCACAAAACAGAGAATTAAAATAGACAATGTATGAAATCTATTTAAATAAGATTTAACACATATGCATAGTATGAATAATTATGAATGTTTAGAATTAAGATTACAAGAAAAATTCCATCCACGGTAAATTAACCATGTAAAATACCATCTCTTGGAAAATCTACCAACGAAGATTTTACACAATCTAACCTAACCTGGATTTTTTACCTTGCTAACATATTTTGTATTGTATTAAGGACATAGTTTCTAATTTAAAAAATGCTAGAATGACATCTCCGAGAAAGATTTCAATTTTTATATGTATAATGACCCCCTAGCCTCCTTGTAAGGGGAATGGCCGAGTCAAAGAACACATTCTCTACAAGCCAATATACATCGATCACTTTTCTTAGGGATAGGGGGTTGCCACAATTCCTCCCCCGCCATCCTCCTTGGGCAACCACGGGGTAGGTGAGCGAGTCTCTTCAGCCGTGAGTTTTCTATGGGTAGGATTATCTACGGATGGAAATTACTGGTTGACTTTGTGGTTGGATTTGCTTTGGGGGATGCAATTTTCTACACACACACACATACACAAGGGGTAAATAACAAATCTGAAAATCATCGTTGAGCCATGAACAATCATCGTTGAGCGATAATCGCACCGATCAAAACGTACAAGTTCATTAGAGATTATCAAGGACCAGCATTCTTTTTATTTGGGGAGGAAATTAACATTTAAATGATAAAGTGCAAAGGTGGTCTCATTATCTTAGTGCATCAGAAATAACCACAGGTTAGAAAAAACTGAGGAGCTCGAAGATTTATGGATCACTGTGCAGTATCAGAAACATCCATCTTTCATTGTAGGGTGTGTTTACCGTCACCCTATAGCACCTACCAGTTCATTCAGTCATCTGCTAGAAACATTCAGAAATATCTGTGTGCGCCATAAACCCATATACATACCTGGTGACTTTAATGATGACTTGCTCTCAGCAGATAACAAAATGAAAAGGGTGATCAACACTGTGAAGTTAACACAAATAGTGACAAAACCGACCCGCATAACCCCTAATTCTAGGACTCTTATAGATCTGATAATAACAAATAAAGTGGAAAATATACCCTATTGGGACGTAGTTCCCTGCCCAATTGCAGACCACGAGCTGAACATTGCTATACTAAACATAAACAAGCCCAAAAGGAAGCCTCTCTTCAAGACATTCCAGTGTCTAAAAAAATTACTCCCCTGATATCTTTTGTGAAACATTAATCAACAACACAAATGTACTTAATAGAATTAAATGCACAGATAACGTTGATTTGCAGGTAGAGATTCTAAAAAAAGTCTTCCTTGAATGCTTAGATAGTTGTGCACCCATTGTAACAAGAAAAATAACCCGCCCCTCAGCCCCCTGGCTAACTAATGACATCAAAGAGGCAATGCAAATCAGAAATCAAATACAAAAAGAGCTAAAAATGAATAGATATGATATGACTCTCCGAGAACGTTATAAAACAAAAAAGAAACGTGTCAGATCTCTCATCAGTGTAAGTAAAAAAGACTTTTACAAAAAACAATTTAATGACTCTAGACATGATACAGCAGCAACAAGGAAAGTGATAAGAAGCATGATACCAAATAAAAAGAATACCTCAGAAAGTTATGCAAATATTACGGAGTTGAAAGACAAAGCGGAAAACTTTAATAACTATTTTGCTATTGTTGGCAAAAATACATATGAAAAAACTCAAGAAAACATCAACTCAATGAATATGAGTAATTCCTTAAATGACAATTCTTCCAATGTAAACACAAGAGAGTACTTCAAGATAAATCCTATCGATTGTGCTACCCTAATTCTTACCATAAAGAGCCTAAGAAACTCTGGCTCTTATGGTTCAGATGGTATACCATATCAGTTCATCAAAGATGATCTACCAATGATTGCATCCTAGATCTACCAATGATTGCATCCTATATTCAAACTATTATGAACACTTCCATTGTTACTAAAAAGTTTCCTGACTCTTGGAAAATATCACATGTAATACCTCTGCATAAAAAGGGGGACAGAGAAGATGTGACAAACTATCGTCCCATTTCCCTGCTACCCATTTTCTCTAAAATATTAGAAAAAATTGTTGCATGCCAACTTATGTCATAGAGTCAAATAGACTATTAACGATTAACCAACATGGTTTCAGACCGAAACTCTCGACGGAAACTGCACTACTTAAAGTTACGAATAGTATCAATAATAATATAGATATGAAAAAATATCTCTGCTTGTATTATTGGACTTATCAAAAGCCTTCGACAGTGTAAACCATGAAATTCTTTTAAGTAAATGTACTAACTTAAATATATGACTGATGGAAAACTGCCCTTAAACCCATTTCATACTCATATGAACCAATATTCAATCCAAAGGCAATCATTCATATATAGAGAGCTCTTCATATAACTACTCCTGGACCAATTCGTACCGCTAAGACTAAAAACTTTCCTAAATCCGAGAGAAGCTAATTTTCAAACTCGAGAGAAGCTCAAAGACACTTATTTTATGACAAATTTTAAACTAATTTATAACTCTTAGACAATTATTTTTAAATCCGGGAGCAGTATGCCATCAAGACGAAAACTACTTTTTCGTAACAATGGAAATAATCCAAAGATTCAAGAAATTGAATGTCTAACTTCTCCTGAACCAGTATTTAACTCTTAGACTATCAATATGCAATACGATTTAATTCGTAACTCTGCGAGCAGTAATTCGTAGCCCAAAAACCCTTCTATAACTACTCCTGGATAGACTCGTTACTTTTACCAAGTTTAATATGTGAGTAGTAATTCGTATACAAGAGGGCAAGTATTCGTGACTTCCAAAGCAATATAATTCGTAAATTCAAGAAACTCATATAATAAGAATGTCTGAACCGACTCGATAGTCAAAGAGAACCGATTTGAAACATAAAAACACAAATCTGAACACCGCCAAGAGAGCCAATTCTTCACTGTGAGTGCTTAGCTACGATGCGAAGAGGTTTTTAACTCAGCAACACCAATTTGTAATTCTCTACGAAAAAATAGTGACAATATTTCTTAAAACACACTGAAATCCAATTTATATTTCCAACAGAACCAATTTTGTCACCTGAGAGCATACATTACTAAAAGAAAAACCAACTAAATTAACTCTAGCGAAAACTACAGTAAAAACCCACAGAAATGATTAGGAACAACGACAGAACCAATTTCAAACTCTCGAGACTCAATTTGTAGCTTGGACAAACCCAATACAACTGTCCCGAGAACCAATTCGTAACTGAGATATGCAAGAGCATTGTATTCCAGGTTAATTGTTTTTTATCTTTTATTTACACCCAAATCATGGAAAACAATTGTGTAGAGCCAGGCAATTTAAAATCACGAATGGCGTACGAGAGAGAGAGAGAGAGAGAGAGAGAGAGAGAGAGAGAGAGAGAGAGAGAGAGAGAGAGAGAGAGAGAGAGAGAGAGAGAGAGAGAGAGAGAGAGAGAGAGAGAGAGAGAGAGAGAGAGAGAGAGAGAGAGAGAGAGAGAGAGAGAGAGAGAGAGAGAGAGAGAGAGAGAGAGAGAGAGAGAGAGAGAGAGAGAGATTCGTGCACCTCATAGAGACCAAAGCCCGATTTCTTAAACAGTGTAAACCTAGGATACCATATTGTTAGTTAGCTATACACACACAAATGGATTTCATAAACGCATCTGACGCGGTTCTGTGTATGGCTAGGATCCCGTACGGGATCCTAGCCATACACACAACCATGTCACATGCGCTTAAGAAATCCATTTGTGTGTGTATAGCTAACTAACAATATGGTATCCTAGGTTTACACTGTTTAAGAAATCGGGCCCAAGACTAGACATACAGTCATCACACCTTACTTTTATTAATGTAATAATAATAATGATAATAATAATAATAATAATAATAATAATAAAAGTATATTAATTTTCCATGAAGTATCACGACTTAGGCGCTAGTGAGGTACGGTAAGAGAAAAATGAACCTACAGAAAAATGGGAAAAAAAAATAATATTCGAGCAAGCAAGAACAGCCAACCAGCAAAGACCTAAATACTGCCAACACAAAAAATATAAAATAATACCAAGCACATACCTAGCTGGATTAACCTTGCTAAAGAAGATTAACCAGATATTCTCAGTTCCTATTATTGCCTAACATTTATGTATGCATTACTTTTCTGGCTAAAAACTTTAATAATCTGCATAAGCTTGTTTCTTTACATACGAGAGTATATAACGGATTTAATTATGAAATTCTTCTCTCTCTCTCTCTCTCTCTCTCTCTCTCTCTCTCTCTCTCTCTCTCTCTCCCCCTTTTTCCATATTTGCAGCTACCGTATATTAGTAAGTTCACTCGAGCGAGCGCGTTCTTGATCCTGGTATTCATGAAATGGGACATTGGTCAAGCGCCTGGGTCTGTTTTCATCTTCCAAAAGAGTTCGAAACACAATAACTTTGCATAATGTACGACAACGGAAACCTGCAATGCTTTCTACGTGAAATTTACATTTAAAATATTTTAAATATCAATGTTTAGGTAAAAAGAGTTGAAGCTAATTTATATAAAATTCCGAAATATAAAAATAAGATTCAACATCCTTTTGAATTTTTTTTTTTATTAGACTTTGCTTGCTCATTCTCGTTTTTCTGACTGCCTCTCATTCTCCAACCAGTGTCAAATTTATCACGAAGAGGAGGAAGATTTCTTAAATAGTTGTAGTAGTAGTAGTAGTAGCAGTAGTAGTAGTAGTAGTAGTCTTAACAAAATGCACATATAAAATAGATACTACACAGGAGTACTTAATTTCAGAACATTCAATGCAAGAATTTTGTTAAATTTTTTCAATGAAAGTTGGCGATATATATAACTTACATTTCTGCCTTTTACATCAAACAGCACACACTGACCCACTATCACCCACACAGAACCACCCAACTACACATACACCCACACCGACACCCACTACTACTAACATCATTATCATCATCATCAGTGGTTAAGGTTTACATCGACAGCTGTTAACTGCTTTACCATAAGCCATCGAACCCTTATAAACATACATAGCTTCGGCTTCTTACATGCTAAATTAGCATATAATAATAATAATAATAATATTAATAATAATAATAATAATAATAATAATAATTGTTGTTGTTCCGGTTTTACGTCACGAACTCCCTTTTCTACCAAGGGCTAGGACGGTTGCCTACTTGCGTAGGCCTTGCTTTGGCAGATGTAATCCTTACCCTGACTGCATGCCTTTGTTAACCTAAAACCGTGACGGGGCGCGAACCCTCGACCTGACGCCTCAGAGTAGCGGACGCTACCGATTGAGCCACGGTAACTACAACAATAATAATAATAATAATAATAATAATAATAATAATAATAATAATAATAATAATAATAATAATAATAGTAATCGAGGCACTGAGGACCTAGAAATATGGAGGATTAGGTCGTGAGATGACGATAGATCCTCTTTGTGAAGGAAGATAGGTCATAAGACTTTGGAAAAACAGAAGGAGGAAGAGAGTTTCAGAGTCTGGAGGTAGACGGGAAGAAACAGTCGCTGCACCGACCAATCCGCGAGTTACATATCTCCGCACAGTACCCATGAGATGAGGCCGCTTGGTGAGTGTCAGGTGGCCTCGGCAGTGGGGGAGGGATGCAACTCGCCAACTCATCAGAGCAGCGACAGAAGCAGTAGTGATAGAAAAGAGAAAGGGATGATATCTTATAGCGAAGAGAGAGAGAATCCAGATTCGAAGAGAAGGATCATTAATGATTCTGACTGCCTTGGATTCAACCCTATCTAGAAGATAACTATAAGAAGAAGCACCCCAGATGTGTGAGCAGTATTCTAAACAGGGACAGATAAGACCTTTATAGATTTTAAGTAACTGTAAAGAGGAAAAGTAATGACGAAAACGAAACAGCACCCCCAATTTTATGGATGCAGATTTAGAAATTTGGATTATGTGATTCCTCCAAGACGAGTTAGAGGCTACATGCATTCATAATATATTGATAAAATTAAGACTGTAAATTTCGTTAATTTCGAAGACAATAGGACTATCAGGAGATGATAAAAGAGATACCCAGAAACTTTGAGATCCGTTGATAAGTATAATATCACAAGACAATATATATATATATATATATATATATATATATATATATATATATATATATATATATATATATATATATATATATATATATATATATATATATATATATATATATTATATTATATAAATTGACAATAGTTTACTTATTATTATTATTATTATAATTATCATTACTATTATTATCATCATCATTTGAACAATCTTATGGGAGTTTTTGCCTTTACTGAAGATATAGATTGAGAAAGTGAGTTATTTTGAGCTCTAAACATCAAAAGTTGCACACACTTAGTCTTCTAAGCTAACAGGGGCTACCAAATCAGAGATACTCTTATATTGTCCTTTCCGTACCATTAAAAGGCCTTTTTTCTTTATTCTGCCTAAAGTCTCTCTATCACATAAGAGCCAACAGTCAGTCATCATAGGCTGGGGTCTAGATTTACTGTATACAGTACATTATTTTTAGAGTCGAAACTGAATAGATACATGAATAAATAAAGTATATATATATATATATATATATATATATATATATATATATATATATATATATATATATATACACACACGAAAATAAATAACTGTAAATGAGATAATAAACATGTTTAAGAGGCCCAGAGAAAATCAATATGTTGTGGAGTCTGCGATAGCTCTCTTAAGAGACAGTAAAACTACTTAAAGATAACACAGATATTTTAGATATTAATAGCTTCTTGATGAAAGGTGAAAAACCCTCAAGTCATTCCATTAATTCATTGTTATATGAGTACGTAATTCATTATACACGAAAACTTTACTCCTTGGTTCAATTACATGGTAATGCACAAGATTCCTCATGTACAATTGCATAATGTTCATTTTCTTTATTTGCAATAAAATTTAATATAAATTTTGTTATTCACAGGTCAAAAACATGAATTCGGGATTTCCTCACTTAATACAGACAACAATCCGGTATTCAGTAATAACACACACGAACTCATGTGTATTTATACATCATGTATAAAATATACATCATGTATACAATATAAAGTAGTTACTGTGGCTCGAGCGGTAGCGTCCGCGACTCTGAGACGTCAGATCGAGGGTTCGCGCCCCGGCACGGTCTGAGGTCAGCAATGGCATGCACTCAGGGTAAGGATTACATCTGCCAAAACAAGTCCTTCGCAAGAAGGCAACCATCCTAGCCCTTAGTAGAATTGGGAGTCAGTGACGTAAAACCGAAACATGTATAAAATATAAAGAAAGGGTTATAAACCCCATACAAAACCAACACTGAATTTACAGAGTAAACGCACAGTAGGTGTAAGATTATATCCGTCCGTTTATTTTCTATAAAATGACATTAGAAAATGCAGAAATATAGAAACATGAAACTTTATAATAAATAAGCGTCTCTCATCGTTAACTACTGTCAACTAAGAAGGCACAATTAGTACGTCATATTTGTAATTACTCATTAGTGAAGGTCATGACACTCATTTCGCAGTTCTGCTTTTGATAAGAGCTGAATAATTACCACATAAATATAAAAATATAAGGGATCCACTGAAGAGTACTGTCTGTCTGTCTGTTTAGGTTTGGTTAGATTAGGTTAGGTCTTTATTTCGTAATTGAAATTCATCCAACCATCCATATATTCCAAGGTATATAAGCAGACAGACCTAACCTAACCAAACTTAACCTAACACATCCCTTCAGCCCTTCTCATCTGACTCCCCAACTCTTGTTTCTACCTGAAATTGTTACGCCGGGCACTCTGGGGGGAGATTCTTCAGTTGATCCAATATAAGTAAATAAATAATACAGAAAAGTTAGCTTAATTTCGATATGAATGAATATCTTGAAGGTTATTGAAAACAACCCTCTCTCTCTCTCTCTCTCTCTTAACCAGGATAATTACATATAATTAAGAAAAGATTCAGAATACTGATAATGGAACCTAGATTTTATCTATGTCTAGGGTTATTTTTAAGTTTTTCCCTGATTAAAGATAATAATGGCATTTGATACAAACGATTGCTGAATTATTATTATTATTATTATTATTATTATTATTATTAGTAGTAGTAGTAGTAGTAGTAGTAGTAATGGTACACCTGCTATTCCATACCCCGTGCCACCTTAGTATGCCAAATTGAGTTCAACAGATGGATGTGGGATACTGTGGCAGAATAATACTCTGAACTTGATTGCGCGAGAGTAAAAGAGAGAACAACATATCCTGCGGTGTCGAAGACACACTCTCTCTCTCTCTCTCTCTCTCTTCCTCTCTCTCTCTCTCTCTCTCTCTCTCTCTCTCTCTCTCTCTCTCTCTCTCCCCCCTCAACAGATATGTAGCGGAGTTCCAAAGTAGGAAATAAATGACAAATGCTCTCAGCCAAGCAGGAAATTACGAAGATATTTTCTTCTCTCTTCCCCTGGGGTAGGAGACTAGGGCCAAATTTCTTGAACAGTGTAAACCTAGGATACCATATTGTTAGTTAGCAACACACACACACATGGATTTCATAAACGCATCTGACGCAGTTCTGTGTATGGCTAGGATCTCCCCATGGGGGATGCGTTTATGAAATCCATTTGTGTGTACCTAACTAACAATATGGTTTACACTGTTTAAGAAATCGTACCTAGAACACCGATTCCGCGTTCCCTGGTTGTTGCAATAGTCGATAAAATGGGGCCGTGCGAGGGGACTGAGATATTCCTTCCAAAAACTAATTACCCAATCCATCACAAACAGACATGGTATATTTTACCTACTGAATTGATAGGTGTTGCTACTCCAAGGGCGGCAACTGGTGTTACCCTACATAGGGCACTACTAAATATCCCTCCTTTTTCCCAAACGTTCAGATGAGGAGAATCTATACCTGTCACATTTAGGGAGATGACCTCGAGACCACCTGGATGAAATCTTAACACTTGAACTCCTGAGCTCCAAAAATATACAGCAAATAGTAATAGTACGGAATAATTTATAAAAGTATTGTTGCAATAATATAGAATATTCTATGCCCCAAATATTAAGTGTTGAAGTCTCGTCTTCTTTGCACAGCCTCTGCAATCTTGAGGATTAGGATCAGACCAGAGACTCATCAAAATCATGATCTTACAAAACATTTGGCAGATGTTTCAAAAGAATGTCTTTTGAATATCAATTAACGTTACGTTCTTAGATCATCTCAACTTTCCAGACTGCGTTTCGATGTTGCTCCAATGTTTCCAACTGGGTTGAGGTCCTGTGAATTCTAAGGGCATTCAGTTTAATAATAAAAAAAAAAACAATGTTAGAGTCCTTCATCAGATCCTGCATATCATTTTCACCGTCGTGGAGAGCATACCCTTCTACATGATCCAATATGTTTCCTGACTCTTAAAAAACGGGATCACCTTTTCCTCCAGGATAATTTTAAGACAGAAATTTCTCGTCCAACTCTGTCCCTCTATCTTAATTACTCATAAGTGGTGCTCCATAGTGAGCTGTTAAGCACAGAAATCTTCCCAAGAAATCTGAAGCCCGATAAACTTCATGGTATCGTCTGATGCCTTTAGTGTCTTCCGCCCAGATCCAGTAATTCTGAAGAATTAGAACACCGAACAGTCCATACGAAGAATTCGTCACTTGGGGAGAGGAAAAGGAAGTATTCCACAGAGCGAATTTCAAAGAATTTTAAATCATGTGAAAAATCTTCATCCCTCCTCGCAGCACGAAGAAACTTCCGATTTACAGTCCTCCTTCAGCACTCAATGATCTCTTGCTTCTCTATCTCTTCTTGCACGATTCTACAATGATGTGATTACCTATCTTGGTAAGAGTTTTCTTGGTGCACCTGAAATAGATGTCGTGAGGAGGTTAAGATATCTCTTCTTCCAAATGTTGAAGATCCAATGTTCAGTTTGACCCCGTTTGTTGGCAATCCATTTCTGAACATGTTGTAAGGAACAAGAACTGCAATATCTTATTATCCCTTAAAAAAAAAAAAAATAAATAAAACCTCGGACAATAGAAGCCATTTATACGAACTTAATCGATTAGAACTCGAGACCTCCAGGTTGCTTAGAAAGGACGATCACTCTGCATATCAACTTCCTATTAATCGCTACTCTTCTAATCTAAGCACAACTTAGGGAACCCAAGACTACGTTCTAGAGAACTCGTTCTATAGAA
Organism: Halocaridina rubra; assembly: GCA_037179515.1. Taxonomy (NCBI): domain Eukaryota; kingdom Metazoa; phylum Arthropoda; class Malacostraca; order Decapoda; family Atyidae; genus Halocaridina; species Halocaridina rubra. The sequence goes on from JAXCGZ010022926.1 coordinate 67,793, forward strand.
ACAAAAATTCCGTCAGTCCAAGGTCAAATCGAATATGGTAACCACATGACTAAGAGCAAGAGAAGAGGAATCTGTCGAATATCAACTGAAGGGTTTTCCAAATCTTAAAATCTACACTGAAGGTGCTCTGCCTAACAAACGCTACTCTTTTTAAACAAATTTTAGAAAGCTAGGTTTCTTAGAGAGAGAGAGAGAGAGAGAGAGAGAGAGAGAGAGAGAGAGAGAGAGAGAGAGAGAGAGAAATGACGTTCTAATGACACGAATTGCCGTTCCAAACGTGTTTTGAAACGTTCACGACTGACCGTCATTGGAGTCGGTCAAAACTACCGGTCGAACGCAAGAGACTCTACCCCTCCCTCCCCTGTCATCTACCAGGCATTCGATTTTGATATAGTTCCGGTTTTACGTCACGAACTACCTTTTCTACCAAGGGCTAGGACGGCTGCCTTCTTGCGAAAGACTTGTTTTGACAGATGTAATCGTTATCCTGAGTGCATGCCCTTGCTAACCTCAGACCGTGACGGGGCGCGAGCCCTCGACCTGACGCCTCAAAGTCGCGGACGCTACCGCTTGAGCCTAGATGACTACTCGATTTTGATATAATAAAAAGTAAATCTATGTATTTATGTCATTTCCATACAGGTTGGCCATTTTCTATATTTATGCATTTATTTATACAAATCTACATCTACTTCATTATTTATTTATTCAGTAGTCAATTTTCCTCGAAACCTCTTGGGCATCCATCTCGGAGGTAATCCATGGTCAATTCAAGAATTTACTGGGTATATCGTACGACGGGTGGAATCAATAGTGGAACAGAAGTTTGATCCGTCTTCAACATGGTCAAAAACTCCGTCATGAATGTTTAGTACAAAAATAAAAGTTTGCTTTTTGAAACGTGCGTATGTATGATAAGACTTTAATAATAATAATAATAATAATAATAATAATTGTATGAACTGATATGCATACTAATTCCAAATTTACACGTGTTTATAATGTCCGTAAAAACTTAATAATAATAATAATAATAATAATAATAATAATAATAAAAATAATAATAATGTCAGATTTCTTAACGGTTATTCAAAGCAATTCTGCGATCTGGATTCGCCATAATTCCGAACCATCTTAATAACCGGAAAAATCCTAGGCAGATTCCTAAAACAAAACAAAACTCTCTCTCTCTCTCTCTCTCTCTCTCTCTCTCTCTCTCTCGATACACGAGACGATGGTGGGCGGGATAGGTTAAATCCAAGCGAAGTTCAAATAATTCACCCAAAATCAATTTTAATTTCTCTAAATTTCTTTTTTTTTTTCCTAAGGCAGTTGACAGGAATAACGACTCTTATTCCCCTGCGCATCATATAAGTCGACTCAATGGGGCGGAAACATGGGACTAGCAATCTTTCCCCCTGTTTTATTTCCCTACTACTAAGAGTCAACATACACGAGAAGTTCGAGTAAGAAAATTCGAATCTGAACCTTGAACGGGTTCATGCCTCGACTCGGCCAATCCTGCGGGGTGTCTGAGGCCATCGTATACGGAGATAAAGCTTGTAATCTTTAACTTCTTAACTTATCACGTTTTTATCGGCTGTTACCGACATGTGACAGGAAGTGACGAATGAAATATATGAACTAAAGAATTGCAGATAACAGCTCTAAAACAAAAAATAAATAAATAAATAAACAAATAAAAAAGTAAAAATAAAAGTTTCGGAGTTCACTGACATCAGATGCAACAGTTGCCAACGCGGCAATTTATTCCGCTATTATATGCACTTCCGGTTGCATTTTCTCTTGGGAGAGCGATCACTGCAGATTTTTTTTTCTCATTTCTATTGAATGGAGAGACCTAGTTTGAAATGGGCTTTCTATACGTGTGCGGCTATGTGAGTATACACACACACACACACACACACATATATATATGTGTGTGTGTGTGTGTGTGTGTGTGTGTGTGTGTGTGTGTGTGTGTGTGTGCGCGCGCGCGTGAATACAGAGAAGTTTCTGTTATAAAAATACACACACATTCTATGCTTGATATATTCAAAACTCCATGTTACATAGCGCCTTCCAACGAAGCATAATACCAATAGTTCTCCGACAACTGTAATGTAAAAGGAATGAGGTCAAGCTAATATAAATTATATAATGAAATGCATATTCATATATATAAGGATGGGTAGATAGATAGATAGATAGATAGATAGAGAGAGGAGAGAGAGAGAGAGAGAGAGAGAGAGAGAGAGAGAGAGAGAGAGAGAGAGAGAGATAACGGTCTTCATGATTGGCATATATAATTGTTACGACATATCTAATCCCATACAAAAATAATATTATTTCATTTAACAATATATATATATATATATATATATATATATATATATATATATATATATATATATATATATATATATATGGCAAAATTAAATCCAAGCATCTCTGTTAAGCACTACAACTAGGTCAAGCTCATAATCCTTGTGGTAGTTCCAAGGACTCAGCGTCTGCAGGCATTAGGCTTATGTGCCATCTGGAATGCCATCTCGCCTTTAAGACCCTATGGGAGCCACATTTTACCCCTCCCCTTTCCGAAAAGTGGACGTAGTAGAGGAACAGAAGCGATAAAATAGAGGTCAAGGTAACGGTTGTCCAAAATACCTAAAACATGAAATTTAATGCTTTATGAGATGGACGAAAACTTTTTTTTCTTTTTTGGGGGTGGTGAAAAAATGAGTACAACCAGCCAGGATACAGGTGTGTGTGTGTGTGTGTGTGTGTGTGTGTGTGTGTGTGTGTGTGTGTGTGTACGCGCGCGCGCGCCGTGGCCTCTGAAAACGACGTATGCACAGGATGAATGCGTACAACCTTCATTCACAGCAATAGTAAGTGTATTTGTACTTCGCAGCAATTTACAGCACAAGCATAAAATAAATTATTTCGACATTTGCATTCGTGTACTCCAGTATATTTCTTCGTATTTAAAGTACTAAACACTATAATTCATTCTCACAGTAAACAAATTTATATGATTGTTGAATGTAGCTACGAATGTTACAGTCCCTTCACATCTGACAAGTTACAACGCTCCCCATCTCCGTTTCTCCTTGCTTCTCTTTGCTTTTTGTTGTTGTCTTGCCCAGGCCCGATGAGGGGAGTTTTAATTGCGTGTACTAGTGTCACACTCATAAAAAAAAGATGTACTTATGTAGATTTTTTTTTAAGAATGTCTGTGTGGAAGTATATATAAACTCGTGTATTTTTGTATATAATTATACACTGTACGCAGGTATGCACTAGTGTGTATATATATGCGTGTATTTTAATGTTATTTTTATTGCATGGTACCCTCATACTTGTTCTGCAATGTTCGTTGGGCGGGTACAATTACCAAAACTGCAGCCAAGATGATGACAACATCAGAGCTCCTATTTATGTTGCGATTTTGAGATGATTACACCTGCTTAACGGAATAGTCAACTCCATTTGCTTACTACCAACAAAACTTATATTTCCTATGTGAGAGTATAATCTTTAATAAATAAGTTTTTTTTATGAAAAGAACATATATTTTTTATGATTGTGAAACCAGGACGGGCAAAAATAAATAAATAAATCTGCCCTCATCACGCCTGGACATAAAGAAAACATAAAGTAAAAAGGAAGAGAGATGGGAAGGGTGTGAAGGGATAGGATAATATGAGATGTGTGACGAATATACAAGAACCGTAACTGAAGGAAGACTTAACATCGAACTGTCCTGAACAGTCCTATTTAAGTCCAAAAGACCCTTCAGCTAATAGTATTATCACTTCATGCAATATTATCGAGAGCAAAAATGTTCATTTAATAATGTTCGTTACAATGCTGAGATTGCTATTGAATTCTTATGTATTTCTTCCAGACATTTTATGTTCGTGCATTACGGTGGATAAACAAAATCCTCGGTTAAAAAAAAAGGAATGTTTTTAAGCTCAAAGAGGTTTCAATAAACTCACAACCAACAGAGAAGTTCCCTAGGAACATGCAATGGCGGAAAAAATGTAGCTTCAATAATCCTGCATCTCCCCAGCTTTAATGAAAACGTATGAACAATCGAACTATGAATATGCCTAAAATAATTACACTTTTAGTCCGGTCTCTTTGTTCTTCGACTATTTTGCTATTAAAAGTCAGGAAATAATAATGATAATTATGATTGGGAGATGGCGAGAGTCAAAAGTATTTGTCCTAAGCAAAGGGCACAAAACACCCTAGGCTAAGATAGAGAGATGATACAGAGGACGAGAACTTTTCAAGGTCGAGAGAGAGAGAGAGAGAGAGAGAGAGAGAGAGAGAGAGAGAGAGAGAGAGAGAGAGAGAGAGAGAGAGAGAGAGAGAGAGGAATGCTGCACGGTTTCCTGTTGCATGATACGTTCAACAAGACATCTTCCAGAAGAGAGACAAAGGTCCAAGGCAACCCACTTGAACAAAACTATTTTGGAAAGGGAAAGTTAAAAGATAAATTTTTAACTGAATTGAAAAGCCTTCTAAATTTTTATTTCAAAGGTAAACAAGTTTTAGAATGTTGTAGGTAAACTACTGCCTCTTAATAAGCATCAAGAAGATTACCTTCGTATTTTAATGTAAAGGTGAGACGGACCTTGAAATAAATACCATCTCTGCATTGGGGGTTCTTTTTTCTTCTTAGATCTGTATATCTAATCAGATAATAACAAAATTCGTTAGTTGCATGTCAATGCGGATGCATGTATGCAACTATGTGCGTATAGCCGTAATACGCATTCAACCAAAATTGTAGACATGAATTAGACCTCTAAACCAACCTTCCGCTTTAACTTAAAAACTCTCAGGCCTAATAATCTTTAAGAGATAAGAAAAAAAAAGGACAAAAATACTCCTTGCTTGTAATTATTTCAACCTTGTGATAGCACAGGTGTTTGGAGATAGGCCTATTACTTTCAGAAAAGCTGTAACCCTAATTTTCCAATGATATTACCTTGCCAGGGTGTTTTGAGATAGGATATGATTATGGTCTATCTTGTACAAACCACCGCGCCTTGTACCGCTAGTAGACAATATAACCTGGGCTAGGTTTAATCTGCAAACACATTAAATACTTACGTAAGGACATATTGGCATGTGGACGGGTTGTGCAGAGAGGATGACATGGCGTAAGGTGCCCGTTTCGTCGACAATTTGCTGTACCACATGCCCCTGGGGTACCTGCAACGGCAGAGGAATAGGAGGCGACGAATTATTTGACACCATCCTCACGCTCGCAGGACCTGCAAAATACACAAACACATAAATATGAGTGCGTTGAAGGAGGAGTTGCAGTAAATTAAAAAATCGACTTTAAGTAGAAAAATGAGTATTACTACTACTACTACTACTACTACTACTACTAATAATAATAATAATAATAATAATAATAATAATAATAATAAGTTATAATATTTCATCCAACATAAGCTATACATGTTCACTATAATATCCGTTATGAAAGAAAACTCAACAGAGCGAAAGAAAGTATAATAATAATAATAAATAATAATAATAACAATAATAATAATAATAATAATAATCCTTTATTCTAGAATTATGCGTAAATATGTACAATATCATAAACATTCAAAATATCAAGTGGATATAGAAGACTTTGGAATACTTAATACCATGAGAGAGAGAGAGAGAGAGAGAGAGAGAGAGAGAGAGAGAGAGAGAGAGAGAGAGAGAGAGAGAGATGGTGGGAAGGGGGTGTAACGGGACACAGCGCTGGGGGCGAGAGGGAGTAATGAGTTCCAAGGTTACAAGTACGAGACGAGTGACTGGCTCAGAGTGGTTCCCTCAGCGGGCAAGTCCCCCCCCCCGCCCCTAAACAGCCACGACGCACGTCCCAAGCTACTGCTTGCCTAGGCTTAAATAAAAGCGACTTTCAGCTCATTACAGCATATGCTAACTTGCGTGTTTGAGGGAAATCTAAAGAATGACACTCTCTTTAACGTTTTGAGCTGTTTTAGCTCCTCACTCATTACTTTGAAGTTAAATAAGTTTTTTTTTTTTTTGCCAATGACTTCTGTATCACGGCATTCCTGTTATCTCGTTAAATTTGTTCTCTCGGTGACCTTCGTTGGCTCATTTGCTTATATTTTTTTTTCCTGGGAAGTTCGTTGTTTTCGCACACTTTCCTCCGGTTAAATGCATTTCTCCGAAGCGACGTTAATTCACTCTTCAAGTGACCTTTCTGGTGTCATTTATAAATTTTGCGTCTTCCAATCTGTAATAATTTGCTTTTCATTTGCTAAATAAATCTTTTTTTTTCTTGTTTTACCAGAGGAAAATATCAGCGGCTGTCGTTCAGCTCTCTCTCTCTCTCTCTCTCTCTCTCTCTCTCTCTCTCTCTCTCTCTCTCTCTCTCTCTCTCAATAAGCAAACACTGTAGAACAGGTCTCCTACTCTGAAATACTTGCCCATGTGTGACATACAAGTATAACATAAATATTGCTGTAAAATAAAAAAAAAATTGTATCTGGATGCACTTCAGATATGTGAATGTGACAAAGTAACAATACTCACTTTTCCAGAGAAATATTATGAATTATTTTCAATATTTTTCTTTCGTTTAATACGTCACAATAATTTGTCCGGACACATGACGTGATTAGAGATCATGAATATCAGGTTTGGATGCCTTTAAATACCCAAACTTGTAATGAACAAGAAGACATCGAAATTAGATTAAGGTCATATTTTAATTGGATCTAAAGGTATTACATAGTGACAATGCATTACCTTGATGCCAGTAAGTCCCTATTCTGATATATATGTATCAGAAATAGATGGCATAGTCTTATTCGCAAATTTCTTCACATATTTCAATACTAATAATACAATGGCTGCACACAAACACACACGCTTATATATATATATATATATATATATATATATATATATATATATATATATATATATATATATATATATATATATATATCCCCTGAGAGAGAGGGCTAGAATACTTCCTCCGTGTTCCCTGCGTGTCGTAAGTAGACTAAATGGGGCTGAGCGAGGGGACTGAAAATCCCGCCTCTGTATATCCTCTTCCCAAAGAGTCATTAGTACTTTGCCTTGACTCAGCCATTCCACTTCTAAGCAACTGTCAGAAGACTGCTTAAGATAGAAAAAGTTATACAACTCAAAAAGACAAAAATGATCTTGTACTTATACTGTAAACCATAGTTAAACACCCCCTCTGGGTACGAAGTAATGAACTTATATAAACACTGAGTAATGAACTTATATAAACACTTACATAACATGATTAGGAAAGACTCATTATACAGCTTAGTACGAAATCCCTTGAAAATATCATTGTTTTAAAGAGCTAATGCTACTTTTGCTCAATTTTCTTCGGAGATAAGCATCCAGCCTTCCATGAGCCCAAACCAACACTGGTTTCCAAATGGCTAGCTGAGAAACAGCAATTCCAAGTGAATATGGGAAAAGCTGCCCATTAAGTTATTTAAAATAATAATAATAATAATAATAATAAATACACGTTTGACTGAAATCTGTAAATGCTTCAAGAGAAGTTTATATTGAGACTGTTTAGACTACACTGACAGTAGCCCATGACACTGGGCAGATCAAGAGATATTTGATAAAAACCAGTTTTTAGGTTTCTAAAGAATTCCACAGGTGTGAGATTGAAATAAAAATATATTTCATATTAAAAAAAATCCCAACAGGTATTTCCTTTACCAATAAACATAAATAAAAACTTGCCATTTTTTTTTGGGGGGGGAAGTTAATCTAGAGTAGCCGAACTAACTTTAATTGCACTTGACAATCTCACTGGGGATGGGGCGGTATAGAGACGTCGAATCAGCGGTAGTCTCTCTCTCTCTCTCTCTCTCTCTCTCTCTCTCTCTCTCTCTCTCTCTCTCTCTCTCTCTCTCTCTCTCTCTCTTTCACACACACACAGGTCTAGCCATAAAAACGATAGGTTTAAAAATAAACATCTAAAAACCTGAAAAACTTTAAACTGAGCTATAAACATATTTTTCACCTGAGCACATAGTCTGAGGTTGATTCCATTACTTTGAAAAAAAATGGATACTCATGAAGAATCGGGACTAGTAGTTTTTATGACCAAATTCTTCGGTCAGGGTAGGTCAGGTTAGATTAAATCACTTTATCAAGAAAACATTGGGTACTCATGAAGAATTAGGACTAGTAATTTGTATAAGTCCTAATTCTTCGGTCAGGGTAGGTCAGGTTGGATTAGGTCACTTTTTATCAAGAAAAAAATTGGGTACGCATGAAGAATTAGGACTAGTAATTTGTATAAGTCCTAATTCCCTAATTCTTCGCTCAGGGTAGGTCAGGTTATATTAGGTCACTTTTTATCAAATACTTAAATAATATAATGTTTAGTGTAAAGTCAGGTTTCAATTCTTCTTGAGTTTAAAAAAAATCGTATGTCAAGTATCTGACTAGGAAGAGTATTGGCATATGTCGTTTCCTAATCCTTGACACTATTTAAGGATTAATGAGTAAGATCTAAAGTAATCGAAGGCCGAGGGAGCTTTTATTCCTATAGTGAGGAAGATGTCTACAGGAAGATATATAAGTTTTCAGAGGTAAACGTGACGTTATATCGAAACTGTTTAGCCAATTTCATAAATTTATTCGATGCAACATTAAGAATTAGGAGGCAACTATATATATATATATATATATATATATATATATATATATATATATATATATATATATATAATATATATATATATATATATATATATATATATATATATATATATATATATATATATATATATATATATATGTGTGTGTGTGTGTGTGTGTGTGTGTGTGTGTGTGTGTGTGTGTGCTAATTTGTTACTGGCAGATTTAATACGGTTTACAAGATGATAATGTGTTTTTAACTACAGATTTATCGATCGTGATAAAGCTTCCCTTCAGAAAGCTTAATTTTGGCTCAGAAAACGCCATATTTAATCAAAACCACATGATTTTGGAACTAGGAAAATATATAGAAATATAATTGACTTTGAAAATGCTTTTGGAGTTGTTTTCGTAGGAAATCCAGCTACTAGTGACAAAAATATAAAAAAATAAAATAGATACAAATTTGAGAACACTATTTCATGAAGCGTGACATATAACGACACCCCATATGAAAACCGTCGAAAGATGAGCGTATAATCCGGATAATGATGCATCGAAGCAAACGTTCATCATTTTATAACTTGGTTGGAAAAAAAAATAGAGAGAATCACGGGGGTTAATGAGTTATAACCGTGACTCTCCAAATTATTTTACCGTTTTTTGTTGTTGTTTTTTTACTTTACCGATGAGTTTCCTGTTCAGCTATTTGATCGGCCTAGTTTCTGGACTGGAAATTGGTTCATTCACTCTTACTCAAACCATCCAAACTCTCTCTCTCTCTCCAAACTGAGTTCACACACTCGATAAAAAAGTGAAGACGGTACATAAACTATACACAGGCAAAACCTCGACCATATATACGCTGTCTGGACGAGAAGAAAACACAAATACCAATTAATGAATAATACTGATTCATATATTAGACAATGTTAGCACCGTAGGCCTACAAACACCCCTACCCAAGTACCAACCCATATTATTTTCGCTATAATGGCCTATCTATACCTCATCCGAATATCCAGTGGCGAACACATTCCAAAGAAGGGATCCCTAAGGGCTAATATAATTGCCTGATGCTCCTAGATTTGAGAGAGAGAGAGAGAGAGAGAGAGAGAGAGAGAGAGAGAGAGAGAGAGAGAGAGAGAGAGAGAGAGAGAATGAAATTAATCCTTGTTATCAAGCAAACATCGAGAACTTACCCGCCCATTCTTGGAATTTTAGTCATCCTAAAGGCAGCTCTTAGGGGACGTTTTCATTAAATATTTGAGAATACGTCCAAACAAGGAAAAAAAAAAAGAATAACTCCATTAAATATAATTTTATTTATAAATGGAAGAGAATCACAGCCGAATAGTAAGAATTTTAACAACAAGGAACCACTTTAGTTCAGGTCGGGTAAGGACAAATGCTCCTTAGGACAATTACCCTTTGGAAATATTGCCCCCGGGACAACTGCCCCCATGGCAATAGCCCTATGATAATATTCAAGAGGCATATTATATCCTAATTAAGATATAATGAATTTAAAAAAGTTCAATGTGAAAAACTGATTATATCAAAATGGGTTTAGTTTAGTTTAGCTAAGTTAAGTAATATTAGGATTGGTAAGAGGGGTAGTTGTCCTATGAGGTCAATATCCTTATTCCAGTTCAAGTTGATACCACAGGAGTATGTCTACACCGAACAGCAAATTTTTTTTTCTCTCTTTATCTACCTATATATATATATATATATATATATATATATATATATATATATATATATATATGATTTTTTTTAATATACACATACTGTATATGTGTACTTCATATATATATATATATATATATATATATATATATATATATATATATATATATATATATATATATATATATATATATATATATATATATATAATGTGAGACACCGGGACAAGCAATAACTACCCTCATCCATAAGGGCCCGGGCACGAGAAAACACCAAGACGAAGGAAAAAAAAGGTTAAGGACAAGGCAGAGATGAGATAATGATACACAAAGGATAACGACAGACAAAAAAAATAAATAGTCCAAGTACTGAGGACCTAGAGATATGGAGGATTAGGCCGTAAGATGACGATAGATCCGTTTTTTGAAGGAAGATAGGTCATAAGAATTTGGAAAGACAGAAGGAGGAAGAGAGTTCCAGAGTCTGGATCTAGATGGGAAGAAGCAGACGCTGTATCGACCAATCCGCGAGCTACAAATCTCCACACAGTGCCCGTGAGATGAGACCGCTTGGAGAGTGTTACGCGGCCTCGGCAGTGGGGGAGGGATGCAACTCGCCAACTCATCAGAGCAGCAATGGAAGTAGTAACGATAGAAAAGAGATACCTTACGGCGAAGAGAGAGAGAGAATCAAGATTAGAAGTAAGAAGGATCATTAATGAGTCTGACTGCCTTAGATTCAACCCTATCAAGGAGATAAGTAGAAGAAGAAGCATCCCAGATGTGTGAACAGTATTCTAAGCAGGAACGGATAAAACCTTTATATATTTTATGTAACTGTAAAGAGGAAAAGTAATGACGAAACCGAAACAGAACTCCCAACTTTTTGGATGTTGATTTAGAAATTTGGAATATGTGATTCCTCCAAGACAAGTTAGAGGCTATTTGTATTCCTAATATGTTGATACAATTAAGAAGGCAAATTTTGTATATATACACAATATATACATTCCTTCAAGTAACAATGCAAGCGACTACGGAACTTTCATCTCACCACAATAGCTCCTATATTAATCCAATCAAGAATGTTAAAAGTTTGAATAGAACAACGTTTTCTTTATGACTTCCTTCTTAGGCTAAAGCATTTGAATATAGCTTGGCTTGCCAGATTGCTTGATTCTAGGTGTGATATGGGGCTCACTTCTGCAACTTTCTCTCTCTCTATAGTAACTAAAACCCGAGGAATAGTTTACATTTTTTTCCTCAGAAGGATAAACATAAGGAAATTGTACTCTATTTACCATAGTTACTATACTAATACTTAGAATATCTAACAGCCAATGACACTGTGAATACCAGAGGAAAAACCATAAAAAGGATATTCTATTTGCCAATTATATCACTCAAATTTTATTCCATAGAGAGGACTTTTATAATCATTTCTATTTATGGAGGAGGAACATGGGACCACAGTAAAGCTGAAGTGGAAGCGCTCGATTCAGGTAGTGACAAACCGGTATTCGAGCCCATCGCGGGGTCTTAAAGAAGGGCACGCAGTCTTTAATCCCCATCTCCAACCTGTCTGTGTCCGTCCCCACTCGAATGGGGATGAATAGCGGCATAAAACAGCTAACAGGAAGATTTTTTTGTATGTGTAGAGGTGATCACAGGAAAGAAAGATTTTAAACTTGCGTTCTCTAAGACAAGTGATGAATTTCTGGTCATGAACGGTATTCTTCTAACACAGCCTCTTAGCAGTTGCTAGGGTCAGAACAGACCCGACAAATGCAATGATATTCATTATCCAGAGACGAGAATCTCTCTCTCTCTCTCTCTCTCTCTCTCTCTCTCTCTCTCTCTCAATATTTCGAGCCATCAATGTCACAAAGGGTAGTTGTCACCGTGGCTCAAGCGGTAGCGTCCGTGACTTTGAAACGTCAGGTCGAGGATTCGCGCCCCGCCACGGTCTGAGGTTAGCAAGGGCATGTACTCAGGGTAACGATTACATCTGCCAAAACAAGTCCTTCGCAAGAAGGCAACCGTCCTAGCCCTTGGTAGAGAAGGGAGTCCGTGACGTAAAACACACGCTTTATCAATGTCACAAGGGGAAGAATGCCCTCAGGGTGACGATCCCCGTCTTCTCTTCGTTTTAATTCATTCATTCATCAATGTCACAACTTATCAGCCACGCCCCTTTCCCGTTTCCGGGGGCAGTGCCTTCTCAAGGGTCACCTGGGTATGTTCCAATCTCTCTCTCTCTCTCTCTCTCTCTCTCTCTCTCTCTCTCTCTCTCTCAAGCCTTCACAATATAGAGAATCCCCTTCACTCGCGCTAATGAAAAAAAAATCCTAATAACACAAATAATTAAACAATATTTAGTAACTACTAATCGTTTTCTGCAAATATTACTAAAAACTAATTTAATTTCTTCTCACACAAGTAGATAATACACTTATCATTAAAATAACACCTATTTCCATCAAACAAAGAATCCAGTAACAAGAATATTGGAAAAAAATACTAATACTTAAAATTTTCTTTTTTATATATCAATTGAAATACTACTAATTCTACTACTACTCCTGCTACTACTACTGTAACTACTACTACTATTGCTGCTAATGCAAATAATAATAATAATAATAATAATAACAATAATAATAATAATAGTAATAACAATAATAATAATAGTAAAAACAATAATAATAGTAATAATAATAATAATAAACATCATCATCATCATCATCATGATCTCATCTTCAAGTACACGTATGTAAATGAAGCGTTTACAAACTAAGTTATATTTTCTAAAGAAAAAAAATCTGTATTTCAAACGACCCTGAACTATTTTACAAAACAACATTTATGTGAAATCAAGACCCATGAATAGCTAACTAGGCCAGTATAAAATATTTCACTAAAACGTGTGACACTATGACAATAAGGTAGTATATTAATATAAAAAAGTCAAATAAAAATGTTTGCCGGCATTCAACAATAAACTGTTGAACAATGAGGACACATTTTCAAAAAAAATAAATAAATAAATAAAATTTATGCAAAACAAGGGAGTGTAGCATTGAGCTGCGTTTACAACGTTGATTTTTTAGATGACACTCAAGTTTATAGTGATATACTACTAATGCTATTACTTTTACTACTACTACTACTACTACTACTACTACTACTACTAATAATAATAATAATAATAATAATTACTTAATTTTTTAGACATTCCTATGCCAGAGGCAAGGACAGAACTAATATATATATATATATATAATATATATATATATATATATATATATATATATATATATATATATATATATATATATATATATATATATATATATATATTTATATATATATATATATATATATATATATATATATAACAATTATTTATATGAGAACAGAAACAAATTCCTGCCCTGGAAGGGACTCAATCCTATGACACAATCAGTGTGCTAAAGCGCTAACATCTGCACCATCTAAAGGTATTGGGAGAAGAGGTTCACCTCTCCGCTAGCTGCTGAAGCAATGGAATTAACGCACTCTAATTATTGTAATTCTGTTTAGTCTTGGGCGTGTATTCATAACTCAAAAGAATAATTTATAAATGGTATGCTAGACCCTTAGAGTAGTCACCGTGGCTCAAGCGGTAGCGTCCGCGACTTTCAGGCGTCAGGTCGAGGGTTCGCGCCCCGCCACGGTCTGAGGTTAGCAAGGGCATGCACTCACGGTAAGGATTACATCTGCCAAAACAAGTGCTTCGCAAGAAGGCGACCGTCCTAGCTCTTGGTTGAAAAGGGAGTCCGTGACGTAGAACACTTTGATGCTAGACCCTTAGAATGGATATTTCCAAACAAACCGCCTGCCACATTCAACATCTAGGGGATTTTTCTTCAACTAACAAACCGAGAGAAGAAAAATGTTTACATCTGTTTTAAGGTTTTGATCAATTCTTACACTGTACAAGCATGTGCGCCAGAAGGGAGGGTACAAAAGCCGTTCTAGAAATCTTTACACAACACTAAGGTAAATATTAATTCTGTGTGCGTGTAAGCAAGTGTGTATTTACGTAATTGTACTTACTTTTTTATTTATTTAGGTAACTGTACTTGGAGACGTGCACATGGGCATTCTCAGTGATATTGCAATTGTTAAACATTACAATCTATATTTAGACATGTATTACAAGCTATATTTGGACATGTATAAATCAAATATTAATAGAATTTGCAATTCATTTTAAATATCACAACAAGTAATTAAGAATAAAATATAATGTAATAATTGATTGATGGCAGAGGA